>BJBW01014255.1:17346-44298 GCA_004320125.1 Scolopax mira | reverse complement strand
ATTAATCATTACCCTTTGGATCCTGTCACAGAGCCAGTTCTCAACCCACTCCACTGTCCCCTCATCCAGCCCACACTTCCTTAGTTTCCCAATGAGGATGTTATGGGAGACAGTGTCAAAAGCCTTGCTGAAGTCAAGGTAGATGACTTTTTTTGAATCTTTGTTTCTCTTTCAGAACCATTTCAAAAAGGAGGAGATTTTAAGTTTTTTTTTTGTTTGTTTGTTTTGATATATCTATACTAGGAAAACAGCTCAGAATATTTCACCTGTGAAGTTTAAGTGCAGGAAATAGCTAATAGCAGCCAATTTTGTTGTTTGACGAGGATATGAAAATTGGAAAGAAACAAACACAAACCTGGTTTTTTGTTTTTTTTATATTTGCAATGTAATGTTGTAAGATAGAGGTTGTAAAACAGGAACTTTTGGGAGAATATACAATAATTTTTCCTTTTATCTGAAGGAAACTTAAACTCAGTTGTCTGTGTAATCTCTGGTTAAACCCTTTCTAAGTAATAGGTGATGAAACACAAACCCATCAAAAATTAACATGCAGATAAAACCCTATAAATGAAAGGAGATTATGAGTAACATTTTTTTTCTTGTAAATGTGTTGATTTTAAACAGTAATTATAGAAATAACTTTTTTTAGGTATGTTTTATGTCTTATCTCTGTAAGGTTTAGAAGTGTTCTGTTATGGTATTAGCACCTACTTAGAACTGCCGTTTATGTCTTCCTTCATGATAGTGTTTCACTGCTTTATAAAGTGGTGAAAAAACCTGCATGGCTGGTTGTCTGCCAAAGCTCCATGCCTAATGAGTGCTTTTGTTGTGGGTCAAAGTAAGGCTCACCTCTACCGATTTAAGAGGTATATTTCTTAAATAGTTTTGAAATTGTATTTTCTTGTGTTATAAACAGAAGGACATTGCCAGCAGGACCCCTGTTTTCAGAAGAGAATCCCTTCTTATAAATTACCCCAAGTCTGCATGGTAATGAGGCCATTTATATGGAAATAGATGCACTACTATTCTTTTGCTGGCTCTCCAGCAATTCATGAACTGCGTTTCACATTATGAGAAGTGCTTCATGAATCAGATGAAAAGCAAAATTGAGACACTGGTAATTTCCAACTTCCTTTTAGAAATACTACTCCAAACATAAAGGTGGTGAAAGAGCCAAGAGGCGTAAGACAGAGGAGGTGCAAGTGATAATAATGTCAGGGGAATCGAATGCTATAGCAGATAATGATCTCCTTTTTCTCGGGTGATAAATACAGAAGGACAGCAGAGACATTTATCAAAACGTGAACAATGAGCTTAAACAAAGGTGTTTATTTTCATAGAGGGAGATGGCTTTTATCTGTGGATAATGATGATGTATCAGTGCCTGTAATCAATTAAAATCAATAGTGTCTTCAGTGCATTAGCAGAGCAGGTACTTAGCCAACTAATGCAGCTGCTTGTTCTAATCTCCTTAGATAATGAAGATTTCTGAGAGACAGGCAAAAGTCTGATTCATAAAAGTGTAGTTGACTTAGTTATTCTTTTCAAGCAACTACTAGCAACTTTCTAAGCAAATGTTAGTAACTTCTAAATAGCAATAATTGCAACAAAATCATGGTAGAATTTTAGCTTGCATTAATTCATTTTGAGCTTCACGAGGTAGCGAGTGAAGACTAGAACTTTGGTAGAGATGCCCTAGAGTGATAAATCTGTAAATTGGTAATTTGAAACTAATTTCTAATAAAGGAGCTACTGAACTCCTAGGAATTTGCAGCTCTGTGCTCTTGCCTACCAGGTATTAAATATAATAACTGATTTTAGTAATTTTTCCATCACAAATTGAAAATTATTAGTATGATGTAACATTCCTTAAAGCAAAAGAATGCTGCTGCATAAATGTACACACACCTTTTTGCGTTTGAGTGCTTCATTAGTTTTATTTAGAATTTCACAATATTACTTTTGGTTCTTATAACCACTGTTCTCCAAGTATTGTAAATTATTTAAAATTTCCTCATGATTCGAGGGAACACATTTGGAAAGCAAATCTGTGAGGATAAAATAAACAATACAAAGATCAAATTTTAAATCTCAGCATTGTAAAGGAAAAGTGATTTTCTTTTTGGGGGACTGAAATACAGAACATTATAACTCAGGTTAGTATTGTAAGGTCCTGTAGACATTTTCTTATTTTTAGGTGAGTGAGGATTGGGGGGAAATATAATATTAAAAGTAAAGGTGGATGAATATTTCTTGATTTTTTTAAAATTAGTGATATTACTGGTTTGTCTACATTAGCTGACAATAGTTGAACAAAATTTTACCATAAACTAGGAAACTTGCAGGTCTGCTGTGCTTTGTAATTAAAGGCACCTGAAGAGGTAGAAAGGATTCAGAGTACTTATATTTCTTGGGTAGGAAGTTAGGGTTTGCAATCATTGATAGGTGGGGTTGGGTTGTTGGGGTTTTTTTGCCTTTTCCATAAATGTAGAACATTGTTTAATATATATATATTTTTTCCTTGGACAGTGAAGAAGCTGCTTGAACTCACACCAAATATTCTACAAAAATAAAGTGAATCACAAATTGGAGGGGCTAGGGAGAGCAGAAAAAAGAAGAGAGAAAGGTATTCTGGTCCTTTACCAGTAAAAATAACACTGCATTTATCCCATGGAGTTTCCTCGCTTGAGGGAGGAGGAGATGGCATGCTACTTGTTTCTTCACTCTACTTGGTTGTATATAGTGATTTGTCAAAGGTATTCATCTTGAACTTTGTCCACCTAGTTATTATTGCATCAAGATGAAAAATTGGATAATGGTTTTACTTCTAAAAAGGAAAAGGAAAAAGCAAAGGCAGGAAAAGAAATGGAATAAAAGCAGAGATTTTTCTTACTATGTCAACTCTGTCTTTTCTTGATGTCTTCCATTTCTCCCCCAGAAAATGCAATTTGGTATGGAGTGTATAAAAAAGATGCTTTAAAGAGCCTTCACAAATTGGCAGTGTATTTATTTATACACATTTCACCCTGACTCATTACATATCATCATGAGTCTCCCCAGGCTACACATAAAAAGAAGAGTAGGCATAAATCAAAGTAGGTGCAACTCTTCCTCTTCTTCACTTTTCAGAAATTTTTTCTTCCACAGTAATACACATAGAGAAACATATATTTTATTCCTTATTACTCGCAGAGGGAATACCATTCCTTATATTATCCTCGCTCTTTTTATCCAATAATAATGGTAATAATGGTAATCCTCATTGCATATGTATTTTAAAGCAGGATATAATTCTGTGGAGATACAAGCACATTATTTTTGCCATTGTTCATCTAATCTCTTGAGAATTTTTCTTCCTGGCAAGTAGTTGATATTAAACTTTTCTGTCAACTGCTAAGATGTGGAAAAAAAAGTCACGCATGTGACCTAAATGTATCTATTTTCCTTTTCTATGGGCTCAGTAAATCCAAAATTAATTTATTTTGAATATTCTATTGAAATCAGAATTTAATTCAAAGTTTTCTGAATAATTTTTTTTGCAACCTCTATCTTTAGTAATTTTTACAAATTCCCTATGGATGGTGTTATTTCTGCCTCATTTTAGGCTAATCCTCTGAAACAATCTGTCTAGACTTTTTACATTCAATGAAGAGAGAAAGGTTTCTCTGGAGGGTGATGCATAGTACCTAAGAGGGGTTTTTGCTCTGAATTTCTCTTCAGAGAAACAGGACTATATCCCTTGTCAATATAAGATGTCTCAGTTCCCTTATAGGAAATAGATGACTGTCATTAGCAGAGAGACTTTGATTTTCTTCAAATTTTTTTTGTCCTAGTGTCTTCCTGGGTTTTTTTTTTGTTGTTTTTGCTTTGTTTGGTGGTTGTTTTCTTTTTTCTTTATTTTTTTTTTCCTCTAATAGAGATGCTGATCTGCTTTTTTTGCAAAATGTATCGCAGAAGGACTCTGCCAGTGCAAACCAAGAAGTTTGGGATGCCTTCAAGCTGTTTTCAAAGGGCTGAAAAAGAGATGGTAGGGCATGCCTGGCAAAATTTGAGAAACAAAGCAGTTTTTTGAAAGTAACGAAGCAAATTGCGGCACTGTGAGAGAGAAATTTCTACCAAGGGAACTCTGTGATTAATACAGCAGTAAGCAAGCTCCTGAGCTGCTGCTTCTGTGCCTCTTCCAAGGCATATTGCAGTTAATGGTTTTGGGGTTTTTTTTCTTTTATTTTTTTTTCCAATGTTGATCGGTCTCAACGAGGAAGAAAGTAAAGATTCAGCCACGTGGGGAAAAAGACAAGCAGGGCTGAGGAGTTGTAATTTAAGTTCTGCTTAACTTACGAGTTGAGCATGTGAGTTAAGATTCAGGTTAATTATTAAAGGAATTATAGGAGAAGAGGAGGGGGCAGCAATGATGAGAAACACCCCTTCCCCCAAACCCATTGTAGTCAGCTTTTGATCAAAGAAAGATTCTTTCCTGAATAGACAACTCTTAGGACTTAGGGCATGTTTTTAAAACAGTTTAAAGATTTTGCCAGAGTGTGGCTGGCATAAATTTTAGATGTCCCTGAAGGTGAGAATTGCATCTCACTGTTGTTCAGGTTAGTAAAGATAATCCAAAATTGTAATTATTAATTAATGCTGTTCTTCACCCAATGGATCCTCAGCCAGTATAAATTAGCAGAATTTTTATCTTTTTTTCTAAGAATATTACAAGAGGTGGGGTTTTTGGCACTGTTTGTGGTGATATGTAGTAAAAGTTTTAATTCTAAGTGGTCAAACTGTTCTTAATACTAAATGTTTTATATTTTTTCCATCTTTTTCTGGAGTGTGCCATTTATTTAAACTCTTTAGGTCAAAAATTATTATTTTCATATATATGTAGATTAAAAAAATCTGTACATTGCCACTTCTAGCATTTTTGAGTAATGCCAGGCTTTATAAATCAGCAATTTAGCAATTAAAAATGTTACAGTAGAATATAAAATACTGGTGGATGATTAAACCTGTAATTATTAGGATTTGCATTTTCTAATTGTTAAAATTCAATTGCTTAGTTGCTGATAGGAAGTGATTTTGTCTTCAGGTTTCATGCAATACAGTCCTCTTTCCCTTCATGTTTTCCTTTTCTGATAGTAAGATTCAGGTTTTTTAAAAATATATTTTAGATGATGTTGGAAAAATGGATAACATCACCTATTTCAGTTGTCCTTCACTGTTAGATAACCTAAACAATTTTGGAGGAGGGTGCAATAATCAGGCCTTTGCTTTTGATCACAACTTTCCTAGTTATTAAGACAGATAATTTCTTTTTGCAGCTTTATAATATACTGTCTGTCTCTTCGGTATCAGCTTTGAAAGAACAAATGCACTCCAAAAGAAATTACTGCCAGGAGGGAGAGTGCTTCTTTTGACAGCTTCTTATCCAGTCAGTTGGAGGAAAGATGCTGATCCTGATGCTCCTTCAGTTCACAGAGGTTCAGTAAGTCATGTCTGAGCTTCAAGACCATATGAATTATCTGAGAACAAAGGCCAATGGAATAATGGAATAGACTTCTGCATCTAAGCTTGGCGAGTTGAAGATTGCACAGGAAACTGAATATGAGAATTATTTAACTATTCCAGCTTGACTTCCAGACTATCCACTGATCCGGGTCCATTTTTGGTGGTGCACCTTTTCACTTTTTAGCACTATTCCCTTAGCTGAACAGAGTGGAGCCTGAATCTGTAATAAATCTGTATAATTGAAATAATACTCTCAAATAGTTTTATATCAAGGGCACATTTTTAACCCTGTCTTATGGTTATATATGTATATATAAATATGATTTAAAAGGAAAAAAGTTAGAACTTGGTCTGAAAATATTTTCTGTTATGTCTGTTTCCTTGTTTCTGTGTCCAGAGCATTACAGAGCATTATCTTACTGTGTCAACCAGCATGCT
Organism: Scolopax mira; assembly: GCA_004320125.1. NCBI lineage: Eukaryota > Metazoa > Chordata > Aves > Charadriiformes > Scolopacidae > Scolopax > Scolopax mira. The sequence continues at coordinate 38,358 of BJBW01014255.1, read as the reverse complement.
TCAAGGAACAAAAACTTACAACTGGTTTCATTAATTATTACCTTTTGTAAACTTACCAGAGATGAGCTTGGATTTCTGGAACCACGTATCAACATGATGATGCTTAACCACATTTCTGCTTCCCTAGTGGCATAATGAAAGCTATATATTTTCAATGTATGGAAAGTAGCAATATCCAAGCAAGTAGATGCATATCTAAATGGAAGATCTAAAAAACCAACTTAAACTCTTGATTTTGTGTTTTGTGTGTGTATTACCCTGGGACTGCAGTAGAGAAGAAAATGGGCAGTAACAGGATTCCCCAGCATTGCTGTTCCACTTTAAGCTTGGGAATATTTACAGTGGGGAGATCTTAATGTGGCCTTTCAGTACATAAAGGGAGCTTATAAGAAAGATGGAGACAAACTTTTTAGCAGGGGAGCAATGGTTTTAAACTAAAAGAGGATAGATTTAGACTTAGATACAAGGACGATATTTTTTACAATGAGGGCGGTGAAACACTGGAACAGGTTGCCCAGAGAGGTGCTAGATGCCCCGTCCCTGGAAACATTCAAGCTCAGGTTGGATGGGGCTCTGAGCAACCAGCTTGTGTCTGTTGCCCCTTGTCCTATTGCTGGGCACCACTGAAAAGAGTCTGGCCCCATCTTCTTGATAGCCATCTTTCATCTTGCTATAAACACTGATAAAATCCCTTCTCAGTCTTCTCTTCTCCAGGATAAATAGATGCAGGTCCCTCAGCCTTTCCTCATCAGAGAGATGCTACATTCCCTTGATCATCTTTGTAGCCCTCCATTGGACTCTTCCCAGTAGTTCCCTGTTCTTTTTGAACTGGGAGCCCAAAACTAGACACAGTACTGTAGCTGCAGCCTCACAGGGACAGAGCAGAGGGGGAGGATGACCTCTCTCAACCTGCTGGCCACGCTCTTTTTAACATGTCCCAGGAGACCACTGGCCTTCTGGGCCACAAGGGCATATTCTGCCCCATGGTCATCCTATTGTCCACCAGGACTCCCAGGTGGTCCTCCACAGGCCTGCTTATCAACAAGTCAACCTATAACCTGTACTGGTTCATGGGATTATTCTTCCCTAGGTGCAGGAATTTATGCTTGCCCTTGTTTTGCTTTGAAAACCTGTACCCATTGATGCAAAGAAGTTCTGCAGTTGACATGAAATGTACTTTTTTTTTTTTGTAAGATTAGATACTAATTTTTTTTCTGTTATCCTGACAATATCTTTGAAGGAAAACACTGCTTACGGATGCTTATGTCTCATCTTCCCATAAATACTGTCGTTAAGAAACTCATGTAATACTATTTCTATTATATAAAAGATGATAAGGTAGTATGTTTCCTCACCATGTGTCACCTGCTATGGTACAATGCAGAAGAAATAGTTGACACTTCACTAATTTTGCAATGCTAAACTGTGTTCTACATTGATCAGTATCTACTGCAGCTGTCAGCGCAAAGGTGAAGCTATTTCTTTATTTTTATATCAGTACAAGGAAGTGGAGAATCTTCCAAATATTTTGTGTCTCTTTACACCCATTTCTTATTAGTGACAATGAGTGTTGGTCACCACATGTGCAACCCAGTTCCACAGCAAATGATGCCCTAAGAGATGGTAGATTTGGCAAGATTTTAAAGACAAGCGTGAAGTGCATTACATGACTGACTGGCATAAGCAAAAACTTACCCTTCTTATGTAGTCCCCAGTCTCCTTTGTGCAAATAAGTCTTCATTCAGCAGTACAGTGACCTGATTTTATGTGAGCATATATCACTCATGACGTGAGCACTCACAAGACACTGTACTCGTTGCCCAGTGCAGGAGTATAGAATATCCTACACACTCTAATCAAATGCCAGGGCAAGAAAAGAGAGTGGGTTAGGATTTGGATTTATTTATTTTAAATTTTCTTTTTTTTGATTATTTTCAAACTTCCTATATCTTGGGATATGTAATATGTTTTCTGTAAATCTGTTTGGGAAGTTGGCACCAAATTTAGTTTGCTAGTGTTACAGGTAGAGGAGAGCGTTTTGTCTGAATATGAAGAAAATGGAGTTTAATTACACTTGCTTTTATGGTTATTGGAAGTTCAGCTTTTAGAAGCAGATTATCTTTGCTCAAAAAAATAGTGCTTGAAGTGATTTACTCTTCTCTTTCCTTCAGTAACTGCTGCACAGCTGACTGGAAGTGAAAAACGGAGTTTTTATTAATGTGTGTTCAAATTTCAAATGGCTGTATTGCAATCATGTGCATATCCATCTTTCCCTTCATTAAAAAAAAAATCTTTTTAAAGATATCATTGTAAATGGTAGCTATGTATGGAAATGATATATTTGCAGACAAATAATTATGTTTGAGTTGCATCACATGATAAGAAATCTCTCATTTTCTCAAAATTAATACTTCAGAGAATTTCTGAGAGTGAATCATGTGGGTTAGGAATCTCTTGATGCAACATCTCTTGATGTTGGACTAGATGATACCAGTCCAACAGTATTCTTCATCTGGGTTTGGTCTAAAAAGCATGTCATTAAAATTAACTGTTCTTTATCATCTTCTAAAAGTTTTTAATTCAGTGAAATAGCAGAAACAACATTATATGAATAAAACCATTGTCAAGAAATAATAGATGAATAAATGAATGGTTTAGATTATGCAAAGGTTGAAAAATAGTACTATTTCCAGTTATAAGCCAATAAGAAAAAATAACAAACACCAGTATAATCAAATCATCAGCTAAAATCTTACTTTGTTTTGCCATAACTGTAATAAAGAAGTGGATAAGAAATAACAAATAAATAAAAAAACCCAGTTACTCATTTATGGAAACTAGAGATAAATGTTCCAGAAGCTTTTACTAGGACAGACCTCCACTGCAGCAAGATATATTTTTTTTTTCTTTAATTAAATTCCTCTTCCAATCTGGTTGGTGTTTTGAACTGCTATTTAAAAGACCTGTCTCCAGGGAAACAGGATCTATGTGGGACTGAGAGACTCAGACTGACACATTAAAGTGTGGTTGTAGTCAGAAAAAGTGACTCTGGAAAAAATGACATTGTGGGCTTCCATATTTTTATTTCTCTGGGACTTCCAGACCAAATTGGCTCAGCTGACAAGTCAGTCAATGATTTTCTAACTGCCAGTGTTTCAGCTCAGTGTGCAAACTGAAAATCAAGCTGCCGTATTTCTTCTTGTTGCAATTGCTCGTGATACCAGTCATCAGACCCAAGATGGTGTTATTACTTATGATGCACAATGCAAAATCCAGCTCAGTTTCCCCATTTTTTTAAACAGGAAAACGATGTGTGCTTGTTTGTGGGCTTTATATAGTTTACACCAGTCTTCATCTACCTTCCTTAATTTATACTGCACCTTGATTAGAACAGTGCATTGTTTTCATCTTCTGGGTCTATAAGTTTATAAAAGGTTCAAACTTAGAACTGGTCAAGTACGTACATCTTTCTTGACACACAATTTAACTACTTTAAAATAGTTTTTTCACCATTTGCTGCCTTTTTTACCCCTATTCTCCACTTTCCTGTTATAAAGGTGGAGGGTGACTAGAAATGGAGAGCAGGAATCTGCTGAGAAACCTGTGTATGTTGTTGACTAAAAGATACAGAAATGTCACTTGAGAGTAAGTACTGCAAGAAGCTGGTTTAGTAAAGAAGCTTAGAAAGAAACTTGCTTAGAATAGGTTTGTGGATGAAATTTGCTACAAATCAGGAGGAGGGCCATCATCTCACAGGTAAGCAGAGTGGCTTGTGGCATGAGGTCAAAGATTGAAGGAGAATAATTTGATGTGATAGGTTATAGGCAGCTCCTCATAATGCCTAATGGTGTTACTGCTGCAATGTATGACTGATTTCCAGAACTGCATTGAAGCCACCTGGTCCAGGCAGCAGCCAGGAGGATGGATCTGCCCGCAGGATGAGCCTGAAACCCTGTCCTCCAAGCAGACGAGGGGCATGAGTATCCAGGCAGTGTTCATTGTTGGGAAGGACAAATGCTCCTGCAGCAAATGTAAAGTGCTCAGAGCATTTCTTACATGGAAGAAATGGATGGTGTTAGAGGAATGTTTCCGCAATGTATGTGCACATGTTTGTGAGCTCACATGTGAAACTATTGCTTATCTTTTCAGGGAGAACTGTCAGTAGTGCTTCAAAATAGAATAACCTTCAGAAGTGGGACCGTTATTCAATAAGCCTGGTTTGTTTGCTCATGTTCTCTCTCACAGTTTTCCCTCAGAGAGAAGTGTTTCCACAGGACAGCAATTCATTTTGATTGTTTTCATTTTGTTTGTATTTCAAATTATCTTACCATTTTTTTCAAAAAGGAAATATTTAGGCCATGTACTTTATATTTGGGCTGGAATGGCATGAGATTTGGAAAGGTCAAGTGAGAGCTTGTTCCTCCGTCTTGGATCAGTTGAAAACTTATTGAAAATGCACTGTGTCCTGGGCAGGTGAACTTCACCTTTATGGTTAAAGAGTGGGCAGAGTTCTTTCTGCATGACCTTTGCTGCATTATGGTATTTTAGCCATACTGCCCCCCCTTAATAAGTGTACTGGACCAGAGGATCCAAGATACTGAATTTATATTAAACTGGTCTTGATTTTCTACAGAAACAAATGAAAGACCTGCTGGGAGGCTTACCCTCCTTATTGCAGCTTTGTGCACTAGCTGAGTTCGTTCCCTTCCTGTGCGTAGTGGGAATGGTTCATACTCTTCACTGAGTGCCTGTGCAGTAACAGTTGCCTTCTGGAAAATATTATTTTAACGTGAGCACTCTTTTTAATGCTTCAATTGGTTGCAACTTAATTGTACCTAACCATTTAAGCCAGAAAATGTATTTTTAAATCAAATTCAATAGGCTTTTTTTTTTTTCCGTTGAAACCAGTAGTGTCACACTAATGATAGCAATCTTGTTTCTTTTTTCTTTGACTTGTTTTCCAATCTATTAAAATAAAACCACTTTTAGGACTATTTTTCAATCAACTCTTGTCAGACATTCTGTATTTTAAATTTCTTTACAGAAGTATATTGTTACTGCAAAATGATCCTTTCTGCAGATGCGTGTTGCACTAAAATTTCCTCTAATTACTACTTTTGACATCAGTACTTTATTGAATTAGCTGTTTCCAATTTAATTATACTTGCTTCATTGTTCAGGTCACCTTTTAAACAAATTCATATCAGTATGAAATTGCTGGTGTTACTGAATTGGATTGTGATGGTTCCATTCTCATGAAGATAATTTCTGTGTTTTTGGCTCACATTTGGGAAAGCTGAATTAACATTAATTTATTGACAGTGTTTAGAAATTTGTTATTACTGGTAGTAATAACAGTACATGTTTAAGCTCCCAGGCAATCCTACTGGACTTGGATGAAAATAATTACAGCCACAGTTGTTTTCGGATTAGGTTTAAAACCCTGAATTTGGCACAACAGATCATGGCCAGAAATAAACAAACCCAAATGGGGAAGGACGACTCCAGTGATAGAACAGATATAACATAACAGTAATGACAAAATAAATGATAACCATAATAAGACTATTTTGGTAGTTCAGACTCCTTATAAACATCTTTACAGTCCTATTATCTTTCTAGTTGAGTCTGAATAGGATTGTATGGAGGATGTTAACAATATATTAACAGTATTAACAAAACCAATGCTGACCCACTACTATTACTAGTTCTATTAAATGTCTAAATGTTTATTATTTTTTTTTTTTTTCATTGTAGATGCCATATTGGCAGGGCTTTAGTTTGTTAGTTACAAGAGCTTGCATAAACCATAACCACCTTTATATCTGATTAGTTTTCTTTCAATAATTTTCATTGTAATATTCTTATAGTTTCTGTTAAAATTTTAAAGGGTTAGTATTTTATAGTGGCATTAACATACATGAATACACTTATATATTTCAGCCTAGCTGCCTAATGTATCAGTCAGAAAGATAGATAAAAATTATTTTCAACTTCAAGATGAAAAGAATGGCCAAGCCAACAAGAAAGAGAGGTCACATTAGTGAGTTTCTTCTCCATGTTTTTCTTCAATTCAGAAGGTTTCTTTAAACACTATGTATATTTATGTGGTGCAAGATCTTCTCTATCACATGTAATGTTCCTTAGCTATATGCAGGTGCATGTTCCATACTTCTGCAAAATGACAACCCACTAACAACCAAAATGAGAAGCAGGGTCTGACTCTCCTCCCCTGTGGCTGGACTTCAGAGTTTTGAGTCCCCATCCTGTAGGCTTTCTTCCAATGCTTATTGCATTTATTCATTCACCAGGAGAGCATGACCAAGGCCTAAATCTGCTTTAAGAGACTCAGTCAAATCAATATCATGACACCTGGAGCGTTCACTCCTGTACCTGCATTCCCATGGATGAGTGCTTTTGTGAAAGCAAACATAACACTTGTTCTAGGACACTGGACATGTGGCAAACAAATCTGATCCAGGATGGGTTTTCTGGACATGTTGTTCATCCCCATGAAAGATATGGAATAATAATCTGGTTGCATAATACCAACCTTTGTTCAAAGCGGGTAAGTGCTTACTCTCATTTATCTCAAATTATACTTAGCTTGGCAGAAAATTTCATAGGTACCAATGTTTAATTATGATTGCTATTAAAAAGTACCTTGGGGACAGATGGACACATTATTGCCCACTTGATCATTGGTATTTTCTCTATATACAGTGAGCTAGGAAAACCCTTGTTTCTTATGGAGCCATTCTCCACGCTGTCAGAGGGATGAATCAGAGATGATAGAATTAGGAGCTTAGCAATATTTCTTGTACTCATCTTGAAAAAAGAGATGTTGATAAAATCTCAATGTGCAGGAAACTTTGACATTTCATAAACAATAACAACCATGTCTTTGAAAAATGTCTCTTCTGAATTCATGTGAAAGTTTGAAGAGGGACAGAAATTTCTTATAAGGGAAAAAAAAAAGTAAAATCAGCATTTAATTTACATCAACACAAATTATTTGACAATTTGACCATAATAACAGTCTAGAGTACGCTGTTAGGTTATGTTATGCCAAATAATATTTAGGGAAATAAAAGCTTTTAAGTAAGCATAGTTTTATTAGCTCAATCTCTTTGTTACACTTCTTTCTAAGGTTATACTAAAATTGACTATAAAGTATTTTTGTTTCAGTCGGCAGCTGCTGAAGTTGGAGAAAACAAATTCATTTTTGGAAACTGTGTAAATGAGTTTCCAAAAGGATCATCTGTTTTGTGGGACATCTGAAAATATTATATGCTATGAATTAAAACTGAACAAATTTAAATGTCAAAATCTTGTGTAGATCAAAAATTCTCCATGTCAATTGGCTCTGTTCAGTATGTATCTTCTGACTTTTGCAGCCAAAAATCCTGAGTCCTCACATGAACAGGCCATTTGTCATCAGTGGCGGGCAGGAGTTGACAAGGTAAGGAACAGGTGTGATTATGCACTTAAAAACCACAATAGTGACATCTGCAGACAGGTCTGAATGTAAAAATCCTGTTCTGGGGATTTAGAAGTATAAACTTCACATTGTGTGTAAATTGGGAACTTCCAACTGATAGAGTTTCTGCTTGCTATACAGTCTCTGTTCTTCATGATAACAGGGAGATGCCCAGAAAGACAGAAAATGCACCTGAAACAGCATCTGATCTCCGAGCCTGAATGTGGAGGTTACTGTTGGAAATGGTCTTGGGTCAGCGGCAGAGCCTGGAGCAAACTGGACCATGCAGAGCCTGGGATAATTTATTTTCTTCCCCTAGCATTATTTCAAGAGAAAAAAAATGTTTCAGTAAAAGGTAGACAATAAAGAGGCAAAAAAAACCCAACAAAAAAACCACCCACAACAGATAATTTACAAGAAAGCCTAGTAAAATAATGGGTATTGAAAATTAAGATAGAATAATAAGGTGCTTTGGACAAGTAGAGGAGGTTAGCACCACCAACCTCACTTAAAACTGTCACCAGTAAAGAAGACATTTTATGTTGGATTGCTTTATATTTGTTTGGATAAATGCTTTAATTCCACTGACAAAAATATTTAATGAAAACACAAACTTGGCTGGATGCCTGATGTTTCAAATCTTATGAAGATATTTAATAAATGAGGTCCTGCAACTTTTAGTGTCTTCAGGTGGTAAATTAACTACAAGAGGGCTTCCCTATTGTTCCCTGAAAGCAATAAAAGCAGAGAAAAAATTAAAAGCAAAATACTAATTTAAATATGAGTGTAAGGCCTAGAGAGTTCAGAGACCCTATCCTTGGTGCACAATAATACTCATATGAAGGCAGAATGTTTTAGAAATTAATTTTAAATATAGAAAATATATTTGAATAAATGAACAAAATAATTTATGAATTATAGCCAAGTGCAATGCACTTTAAATGATGGAAATCAATCTACTGATTTTCTGATAGAAACTATTTGTCATAAAGTCACAAACAACATAGTTTCATTGCTTTGATTTTTTTGCTTTGCTGTTTTAAAACATTCTTTGCGGCTGAAGCTAAGAATAAAGATTGGGTTTTTTGTGGCTGTTGGTCTGACTACCAGATCATCAACTGATGAAAAGAGGTGCCTGCTCTCTGAAGTCAGTGCTGGCTGGCAGTTAAAGCAATGGAATAATAGCTTTTGGTTTTGTTTTTATGATACATGCTGGATGAGAACAAAGACAAAGAAATTCCCTTTGCTCTGACTCATGTTCATTTTTACACCTGCCTCTTGTTCTTGACAGATGTGTGAGAAGGGGCTAGCAGTAGAGGATCAACAGATGGATAAACACATAAAGATTGCCAGCAATGCACAGGTGGAGGGTAAAAGCTGTGTAAAAATGTTTTGAAGCTGTGTGGGAGATGGTATTAAGGACTGATGAGGTCTGGTTTCCTATGGTTTTGTAGCTGAGGGCAGCAACAGCATGTGTAGTCTGTTAGAGGTATTTCCATGAATGCCTGTGAACAGCCACGGGGGTCCTGGGCTCATGGGGAGCTTGTTGTAGCGCCTTTTCCTTGGTAGGAAGCAGTCATGGGGCATCTCTGCTCTACTCAGACATATTGTCATAAAACTTGGAGGAGTCCTGCCCTCCATCAGATTGTGTTGTCCAGTGGGTTCAGTTCGGTGTAAGGAACATGACAATATAAGCATCTCTTCCTGAGGAAGACAAACTAAAAAATACTGTGACAGACAAAGAGACAGAGAAGGATGGTGCAGATGAGACTGAAGGGGTGGAGGAAGACAAATATACCAAAGTAACAGAAAGAGACACAATACCAAGGCCTGGGAGAGTTGGGCCATCTGGTTCTGCTGCTGCATTGCTATGCAGTTGTCTTCTCTTTGTTTCTCTGCATGAGCAAGAAGGGATAAACTATGTGAGGCGTAACATGAAGGCTTCAGTGTAAAACAGATGATGAAGTAGCCTGCATTAAGAAAAGCTTGTTTTATCCACTATGATTTGCACAAGATGTCTCTCAGCAGTACAGACTGTGACAGTGATTTGCTGTATGCAGATTTTTCACTTCAGCAGTAGCTGTTTGCAACCCCTTCTGCATGTTTATAAAGTGATACCTCATGGATAAACTGCAAATCCTTTGAGTGAAGCAGCACCTGCTAATGTTTTACACTTCTGAAGCCTAGTTAAAGCTAACTGGCATTACAATAAATGACCTAGCTGACCACTTCCCCCAAGCTCTGTAATTCAGCAAAGCTGAGCCAAAGGTTGCTCCCAGGGACCAGGGTGGTTCAGAGGGTTCATAACAGAATACAAAGCCTTTCGCTCCTGGGTTGCCCATCTTGGTCCAAAATGACAGAAAGAGTTATGTTTGTATGGCCTGTGTGCTAAAAATGGGTTGTTTTATTCCAGTCGTCAGTACAGCTGACACATCATAGCTATAGCTGCAAGAAGACTAATGATCCAGTGTTCATGGCACATAAACTACTCCTAGAGACTTCTTTAGTTTCCACCAGGTCATGATGGACATGGTCTGGCACCTGTAGGTAGGAGTTTGCAATGCTGTTAGCTCTTCTGGGGGATAAAGAGCAACCATAAGTCTCGGTCAATCTGGCACCTTTAATGGGCACTAAATTGACTTAGAAGGGATGGTGTGAGAAGCATTTGGGAAGCATATAATAGACCCAAAATAATCTTCATGCCCTGGAACTGGAGTTTCAGCATTTCCAACAAAATGAACATTTTACATGAATACAGATTTCAAGTGAAACAATGGTGGGGAGAATTTGATGTTCAGCAAGCTGCTGCAGGGCTGATAGGAGAGGGGAGTGCATACGCAGAGCTGGGTGCAAGTTTTGCATTTAATGACATGGGAAGCCTGCATGAAGGTTATGCCATCTCTGTAAGAAGCCCTGTATTTTTTAGCATTTGACATGCAGCATTATAAGTATGAGAATAGTTAAATGACAGCCACAATAACATGTTGTATTGTTCGTAGCAGTCAGTTGTCAGCAAAATGGATTGATTTCTATTAGGGAGCACTAAAGTAATAATGGATTCAATTGAATGAAGTAAATGTGCTGTAATGCCTCTCTGAAGTTTCTTGCATTTTCCTGTAGTGGTACCTGAGAGAAGTAAAAAAATTATATGTAAATACAGATATTAAAGAAACAGCAGAGTACAGATACTGAAAAATTCTTGTCTGGGAAGCCCTATGGGAACTGTATTCTTGTTTGCTGTTTCCAGCCCTTCTGGACAGGATGTAGATTTCTACATCTATGCTTAAAATAGTATTTAAATGATGAGCTCTTCTTGCTTTGGTATTTAGTTCATACACATTTAAAAAACATGCCTGACTTGAGACTGAAGGTTTCTGTTCAGGTTTTGTGACACTTAATTGGTATCGCCTTAATTTAAATCTAAGGGGCCATTTAAAAAAACCCAAACCCTTCCAGTCATATGGACAGCCTAGTTTGTATGCAAAGGTTAGATAAGTGATATCAGTAATGTTAAGTATCTTTTTAAACACATGCATTCTATCCTCAAACTTTTACAAGTATTATGAGCGAAATAAAAAAAAAATCTCCGTTATACACTCAGGTGCTCTAAGAGCCTCATTTGGCATATTCTGGTGCAACTTGTGCTTATCAAAAGGTCTCTGTCTAGAGAGCATTGGCATTTGTATAGTTTCCTTTGGATTGTCTTTTTTCCATGCTCTCTCTTTTATACTAAGATAATCATTAATCATTAAAACAATTGTGCTACAGTTGCATTCAGTTGCGGGTTATTACTGGTTTGGTCTCAACTCACACTAGTAGGACATACACAAGAGGTTACACTTGAATGCAAAGTTGCAGCCTATCAGAACTCAATGACTTAATGCAAATACCCCAAGAAAATTTTGCAATCAGTGGTGATAGTGAACAAAATCTGAATTTCACCTGCAGTAAGTTTGATCTTGAAATCTATAGCAGGGAACTTCCTGTCCTTGCAGGCACCCATTGGTGGACACAAAGGATCAGAACAATATATTATTACCTCATATAATTTCCTTGATTATTTTATGGGAGCGAGGAACTGCAGAATACTATATCCTTTGCCACAGCAGCGCAAAAAGCAGACTCAGGACCCTGTGAAGAAATCAAAATAATGACAATTATTATTGTTGCATCTCTATGGGTGAGCAGTAAATTTGCTTTGCCTGATGCATAGTTAAGGTAATTATAGGGCAAACCCCAGCACAACAGCAATGAGACATGGCAGAAGTTGAAAATCTGTTCTTGCTGTGGGAAGTATTGGGTGTATTCTGACCCATGCACAGATACACGGACCTTCAAAATTGGGCTGGATTTCCACAGTGGGTCCCATTTTACTTACCGGGCACAGCTTCTTACCTTGAGCCAGTGCTTCTATTGGGGTGGTTTTCAATTAATTTCTTATTGGTAAGCAAAGCACTGATTTCTACTGATAACATGGCCTTGATAAGTAACCAAGTCCTTTTTATTTGTGTCCTTTTTTTGCTCTATTCAGACATATGGCAGCGGAGATATTTTTATTGCTGGTTCCTACTCCTGAGTGCTGCTGATGTGGTAGATCAAAGGTAAACTGTTTCTTGAGGTTGCTTCTCTTATTCGTTTCAAGCATCTGAATATACTGATATTAGCCAAATCACCAAAATTTGTTATACTGTGTTATCATCACTGATCATATCTACTGGGAAAGTAGAAGAAATAGTAATTTTAGGTGGTTATAGTATTTTGTGATTCTTATCATGTTTTTGTAGAAGAATAACTTGACTTCGGTTGAGATGTTTCTGATTTACATCATGGAAAATGAAGAGATGGAGAGAAAGAGAATAAGCAGGCCATGATGTTTTAAGGATGATGTCTGTATTGGATGATAGTGGGTTACAAAGCAAACTGGATAGATACAAGTTATTAAATCAGAAGAACCAATATCTCAGTTTTATTTCTTTTGAAATGTGGAGCTTTCTTTTGTCACAGTTATGAGGAAGAAATACTGCATGCTCACAGAAACAGATGAACAGAACAGAACTGTTTGCATATCATGAACATGAATGTGGTTTGGGATTTATATTTTTTCCTGAAAATGACAGCAAAAGGCCTTACAGATCCATCTTTAAAAGCTCAAAAGTGGAGTTATATGCATCCTAAATAGCAGAAAATGATAGAAACAGTAGTGTTACGATTTTGTGGCCTTTTCCTGAATCAGCTCCAAACTGAAACTGCAGATGCCAGAAGAGACCGATTAGTATGAATATCAACACAGTAACTGAGATACTCAAAATAAGTAACCAAGAAATTGTCAAAAAAAGAACTGAACAAAATAATGATGAGTATAAAACAGTCATTAATACTGAAAAGCTAAAGTGGGATAAAAGGGGCCATGAGCATTACATGCAGCCTAATAACAGTTTTGTAATTAAGAAGCCATTAGCAGTCTAAATGCTGGGTAGTGTTATTCTAACTCCCACATCATGTCAGTTAAAACACCATTAATATGTTTGCTGCATTATGAGGTAAATTAGGGATAAACTGCTCAGGTCTAGGAAGATAAATTTTATCTTTTACGCTTTCATAGACTGTCTGATGTCAGGGGAAAGATTTTCATGACCAGTGCTCAATGAGAACACTGTCTTTTTGCCTGGCTTTACAGTTCAGAAAGGTTTGCACTGAAACTTGTGAGAAAGGGATTTGGTTCTGGGTTCTGCCATAAGTCTACTGAGTCAGTAATTTTTTTCCTTATTTTTTTTCTTCTAACAGGTCTAAGTTTTTTATGTGTGGAAAAAAAAATGTGATTACTATATAAAGTAGTTGGAGTATTAGAGGTTAAAAATGTTGCTATTCAGATCTAGATAAATGCACACACATACGTTATCACCAAAATCACTGAACTTCACACTTTGAAAAAGTGTCCATCTGTTTCCTACTTTCAACAAGATACACATTTGTTAACGTAAGAGGAAATGGAAGAAAATGCAGCGCTAGTTTTAGCATAAAAAGTTAAGCTGATTTCAAGTGTTCTATAGAATGCTCTCAGTCAAAATATTGAGGGAGTTTAAAATATGTATATACTCGCTAGATACCCACGGTGAGTAGATATCACAGAAGAGTTGGAACAAACTTTAATGGAAGTTAAACACAATATGTAAGTCCCAAAGGTACAGATCCGTAATAAATTAAACATAGTTCAAAAGCATGCAGAAAAATAGTTCTCAAAACTGGCTAACGTGACAAAATTATCTTAAAGGGCAAACCAAATGTTTCAAGTAGAAAGCAAGAGGAAAATGGAGCTCGGGCTTTGACAACTGTATTTTGTAATGTACTCCATGCATTTTAATATAATAAATAAAAGCATTGTTCAATATTATATAACAGAAAATGGATGAAATAGCACATATTTCACATATGTAAAAGGCTTTCAAAATACAGCAGTACTTCCTAAGGGTAAGCCTTTCTAATGGCTTCAGATGGGAAAGAATAACAACATTTCAATAGCCTTGAGCTCGAGATTTATTTCTCCATTTAACTTCTCTGTTAATTTGGTCATTTTACCAACTAGTCAGATGTGATAGAAGATTCCTAAAGTATATACAACAGTCATGCATGCGTGGAAATACTTTTCAAGAAGTTCTGCCAATAGTGCAGATAGGGGTTTCAGGGATTAGAGATTAGCTGATTGATACATGAATTTATGTTCAAAATGGTAACAGCCTGTGGTATCGAGTTACTTGGAGTTCACTCTCTTAACACTTGGTCTTTTGGGCTGGAGAATTGCCTAAAAGGTATCTAACTTAGCACATTGTCAGTAAGTGGGTATGAGATTTTATATATTACTTGAAACAATACATTTATCACATAACAATCAATACTTAAGGGAAGTTGAAGAGACTGTAATTGATTCTAAGAAAATACATAGACCTGTGCCCAGAATTACTGTAAAAGAAAAGCGAATATATGAAGTTGTTATTGCTTTTCTCTGTATGCCAAAACCAGTGTTTGAAAAACCCTGTGGCTTCAGGGAGTGAAAACTTGGACCCACTGAAACCAATGGAAGTAGTCTTATTAAATTCAATACAACCAGGATTTCACCTCAGGTTCAGGCATTAGGAGTTTAGCATTCAGCAGGGAATTAAAGTATGATTTATGAAATGCATCCTGTAGTGTTGGATTACTGATTTGTTGCTGGTTTATGTTAAAAAAGATGGGGGCAGATCTTCCTACTGAAAACCCTCTGAATTTTGCCATTTGATCCAAACCAAATCTCTACCCATTGTATGCAGCATGGGGTATATGGAATGATTCTATGTGAAGAGCATCAACATGAGAACAGATATTATATTGCAGCACTGATAAAGTTTAACTCTGTAACTGCTGATATCCAAAAAAAGGTGTGCTTGTTAAGGAAGAAAGGGGATTCCCTCCTTTTTTTTCTCCTGTAGCATTTTCCTCAGCATCCACTGGACACTCTAGATATAGAGAAGTAGTTTAAGCAAAGATGGTTGGCAGTTGCCATGTTTGGCAGTTCTTGTCACTATAAGCTTCTGAGAACAATATTCTACCTTATTTCTTTTTTGGTTAAAAATATGGAGCAGAAGAGCAAATATATAAGTCATGAACAGCTCTGTCTTCCTGAACGAGGGGGGATACATGGCCCTGTTCTCAATACACATGATGTGGGGAAGCTGGGGAAGTGTACATGCTGGCAAGATAACAATGTCACTAAAACACTTCAGGTAAAAGCAAGACAAAGTGGAGTAAGTAATGGTGATTAATCACTTATTTCTAATAGTCTTTTTGAATTTCTAAAAGACAGACCTGTGTCGTCCAAGTAAGGGTCAGTGATCTTTTGTCAGTTGCCTGTACATGTGCATGATTGACATTATGCAACTTGATCCCTAGCATCTATTTTATTTAAACAGTTCGGCTCCCTAAATGATGTCTGGGCTTTTCTGAAGCTTTTACCTGCCATTAGAAGGCACCTGCTCTAGCCCTAACACAACATGGAAAGACAGAAGGGAAGCAGCAAATCACTGTGAACCCTGAGTAGAGCCTTGTTGGTGAAAGAAGTCTGCGTGTCCTCTTGGAACGCCGTCTTTCTGGTGAGCATTATCTACTATTAGCCAAACTGGTGGTTTCTATTTGTCTGGGAACACCTCAGATTTAATTTCACCTAAGTCATGAAATACACAAATAATAAAGCTGTATGAAGTGTATAAATATAATTTAGTGCTTTGAGTGCAGCATCCCACAAATAACAAAACAACAAGGGAATCAATAGACTCCTGTTTCAGTTATGGAATGAGACATTTGTTGTTAAGTAATGGAAAATAGCAATGTGAATAGGATTGTCTCCGTTGTCAGAATTTCCCAGGGTCAACAAGAAACCTGAGTGAATTTGGTGCTTGGAAAGGGAGTGCAGGGATGCTCAATAGCCACGATAAGTTCAGTCCCAGCTCTACTGTGTGCCCTGAGGCTACCGTTCCTGCTTTCAAAGACAGCATTGGATAGAGTGCAGGGGGGGAAAGGAGGACTATTTCAGAGTTTGTAATGTGGGAAAACCAGAATTTTGGGTAAGCCTTACCCAATGGAGTTTGTTAGTTTGCAATTCTGTCTTGCAGAATTATAAACTCTGAAGTTAGCATTTCTTCTATTTAAGCAAAACTTTGGTATAAGAAATACCCTTTTTCCCCTTGACCTTTCAGTAGAATTATTGAAATTATTCCCTTTTAAGAGTGTACAGACAGAAAAGCTATAAATACGAAAATATTCTTATGAACTAAACATATGCTATTATATCTAAAATAAGCAAAAAATTCTTTGAGCTCCTTACTGTTTCTGTTGGAAGTATCAGATTATTTTGGTTCAGACAAAAATTTAACTTAGGAAATTAAACAAAATCAACATTTCTAAAAGACCGGGTGTCTTATATATTTTCTTTAAGATATGCATTGAAATTGCAAGTGGATCAGAAGACAGCTATTATAGTAAATTTTGACTCAATAAACAGATGCTGAAGGGTTTAAATAAATGATGGGGGTTTTCCCCTTTGCAAAACAAAATTGAATTGATGAAAATGCACAGTAGTCACAGACATTTGTACGTGCTCCTGAAGTTGCAGTAATAGTTCTGATTATTTTCAAAATAATAAATGCCAATGAAAATCTTTTCTAATGGGAAAGGAAAGACATGAATTGCAGAGAATCCTGAAAAGGTCTCTGTATGCTAGTATTGGAATACTAGGATGTTGTTTATAGTCATTTAGATTTTTCTTTTTAGATTTTTATGAGATTTACTCTTCTGCAAATTTTTATCCAAAGGCATTTTAGTTTGCTTATGCAAAATTAATACAGATTCCTCAAATTTGGATATTCTTTTTCTTTCTATTTGTAACCTTATCTCCTTCCACCATCCAAAAGACTGTCTAGGAGAAGAGTCTTGTGTTATTGTACTATAGAGGTAGAATATGGGATAAGAAATGAAGATACGGAACAAGAATTTTAAGGCCCATGTGTGGAATTTGCCTCAAGGATTTGTAAACACTTTAAACAGCATTTGTCCAGAACTATTTGCTCTGGGTTGTTTCATGGGTTTACAGTCTTATCAGTTAAACCTCAATACTGATGTAACTTCTTGGAATAGTTACATTGTCCTTCCTCTGTCAGTTTATAGAACATTTCATCCTCATTGTTAATCTCAGCTTGATGGACAGCATTTTGGATCATAATGGTTTTCTGAATGTAAAAAAAAGGGCTAATTTATATTATGAAACCAATTTGCTTGATGTATGCATTAATATCTATTCACCAGGCCCAGTTTGAAGCTGATATCCTAAGAAATTAACAGAGTTACAATCTATAATCCCACTGGTTTTGCACATATTAAAGGTTTATATGTTGTAGATGGTGCATCCATAACTAGAACTTGGTATATAATATGAGGGATATCACCAAGTTCTTGAAATATATTCTGACCGTACCTGAGAGGTATTCCCAATTGCAAAGTTACTCCAGCCTTGTAGCAATACTGAGTTAAAAAAAATATGATTAGATAGAGTACTAATGGAAAATGGCATACAAGGTGACACATGCACAAACTTGCAAACCTATGAAGTCCTTGGTATCTAGTTACTAGTATTGTGCTGTGGAAGTTCATTTACTTTCTCAGTGGTATTCCTGTGGGTTCCTCCCTTTCCTCCCCCACTGTTCCCTCATTACTCTCATTTTGATGATCTCAACAATGTTGACAACTCTTCTTTATCCAAGAAGAACACTATTATATTCCAGGAAAATCACTGCAGAATCTTTTCCTGGGCATAAATCACAGGAAAGTAATTTGGCTTTTTAGTAACTTCAAAACTGGATACACATAACTTAGTTCATTGGAAAAAACCAAAAATTATCTGGCCTGTTTTGGGACATGGTTTTTGAATTTTGTTTTGTGATGTGTTAAAAAAGGTTCACTATAAAAATGATTGACAGAAACTCATCATAAAAAAAAATAATAAATCAATAGCTTTATCCACTGTAGCAAAATCCCATGAAAGATGAGTCGTTCTCTACCTTGCATCAAGTACTTATCGGTGTTGTAGTAGATACATGAATTTCTGACAACTGATCTAATAGTAGAAGGGAACTAAATATCTGTGCTGTACAGGTGAGGAGTCCTAGCTGTGTGAAAAGAATTTCAAAGCAGATTGTCCTTGATCACTTGCTTAAGGAACTTAAAGGAAGCACTTAAAGGAAGATTATCCCCAAAATACCGTTTTTTTTCCTATAAATCTTATTTAAAATGCACTGGGGGGTAAAATGCAAACCAAGCCCCCAAAGCCTATATGACTTAGAAAAATAGCCAATAAAGGGTTTGGTAATGCAAACAAAATTGCAACTGGTAAGAGAGGCTAAGTAAATAGAGTATGTCTAAAGATTTTTAGGATTTTAAAAAAAAGGTAGTATGGGTAAAATAATGTTCTTTCATTTTTACCTCCAAGTTTCTAAAACAGGTGTCCTACTGTGAGATACACTACCGGAAGGTTTTGCTGTATCACCTGTGGCTTGTTAACATGGACCGACATAAGCATCACCTTCATCAAATGTAAGTCAGAACAAGAGATTTCTCTTTGACAATTCAAGTCCCAAAATAACATGTCTTTTACTCCAATAAAAAGATCTATGGTTATTCCTTTCTAAGGTAAAGTTAACTTTCATTTAACTATTTTATATAGATAAATGGAATACAGACACTGAAAAAGACTGTTTACTGCTAAAGTGAATTTTCCTGCTGAGCCTGTGCTACGTAAGTGTGGGCAGAAGATACTCCACATGTAAAGTCCCAGTTTTGTGATGTTTACTAAGTCTATAGAATTTAATCCAATGTTAGATGGCATCATAATGCTATATATGTCTATACACAGTCCCTGCTTACTGTGAGAGAGAGAGAGAGGAAGGAAAATTTTAACATTACTCTTTCCAGACATATTTTATCCATGAGAGTGGTGGAATGAAAATTCAAAACATTTCCAAAAGGTACCATAAAGGGTGGGACTCTAGAAGTAAAGTCTTTTTTCTCTGTCTCGGAAAGAAAAAATTAAGCTAAGCACTAATTGTTTATCCTTTCTGTTTGCATTTTTCCCTTGTTCTTAGTAGCGGTAATAAAATCATAAAAGCTTAAAAATGGAGGGCAGCTCTTTAAATTTATCCTTCTCTAGTGGCTCTTTACTTCTAATTTCTATGTTCTGAATTTGCTTAATTAAATCCTGGAAAGGTTATATTATTACACTTAGCCATCAAAGACTGTTAGCTAAATGATACTGTAATTTATATATCCTAGGCTGTTTAGGGACATGTATGGGAAATTAGAACAAAACGTGACTACGTAGCTTTTATTTGTATGCAAATTTCTGCAATTCTGCATGTATATGCTAGAATATCTAACCAGACCATTAAAATTAATGTCAAAAAGTTATAGAAAGGAACAAGGAGTGATCTGGCCTTTATGGAGTTTTATGTAGAAGTTAGATAGAATGGGATCCTTTATAAATCACTAGTTTGCAAATAAGAACATCTTTTACCATGGTTATATATACATATACATATATATATGTATGTATTTTTCAAATTGGGTGCTGTTATTCCCCCAATACAAATAAAAAAAAATCAAAGATTTTTTTCCCATTCTTTCAACATTCTTTTTTACAATTTCTCCTAGCCCGAACCAAAGTAAAAATGCAGACTAAATTGTGAATTAAGTACAAAGAATGAATTTTGCTCACAATTTTTCGGTTCTAATACCACTCCAGATTATGCATCTTTGTATTTGTTAAAGAAAAGCTATAGTTTGAAACCTAAGTAGCCTCAAAAGGCTACTTGTCCTTTTAGAACTCCAAAGAACTTTAAAGATGACGCTCTTTAGAATTCCAAGTTACAACTTGGAGTTCTGTGCACTACTCTGTGATCTGTTCCTTGCAATTCTTAACAGAAATATATAGTGCATATCACATAAATATCTAAAACTGAGATATTGAGCACATATTGAAACAGCTTGTAACAATTCTAAAAAAGCTGTTGCAACCAAGTAGAAGCATGGAATATTAAATTAATATGGATAAGGGATATTAAATAAAGCTATGAGTTAATGTATATTTCTGAGTATTAACAACTTGGCTAGCTTTGTACCAAAAAGATGCATCAGATATACTTGAAAAAAAGTCTTAAAAAATTCTTTTTAAGTGAATCTAACTTTAGCAAATGTCTTTATTGTCATGGCTTTAAAAAATATCAGAATGGTTTGGGTTTGACTTCCCAAAGTCAGTCAAAAAAAAAATGGCTGCTTCTTCCAAAATCTTTGTTACTCAAATACAGCCAAGAGCTCTTAGGAAGCTAAGGCTTTTAATGGGTTGCTAATCAGACTGTGGTGAAATAAAAATATTCCTGTAAAGTAACTTGTAATCCTACTTGGAAATAGGGTTTAGGGGCAAAAAACCCCACAGACAGTCATTTGGGTTTGGCCTGTAGTCACAGGAACTTTCTGAAAGCCTTGTGTTGTGTGGGCTTAGGACGGGTGAACTGCTGAGCTAATAGGATGGGAATTTCTTTCAAGCAGTAGGGTTATTGTGGTCCTGGAAAGATCAGTGCAAGAAGTTAGAACCAACTAAATATAATTACTCTCCATAAAAAAATTATATACATATGTTGCGTTTGAGTTTCCCCAAAGAGTGGGTATTTGAAACAGCATGCATGGTGTTTACAAAAATTAACCTAAGAAATTTAAACTTCCTTGGTAGAAAGGATAAGTTTAATACAAATATGTCACTTGATCCTGCATGAAGTTATAGATACTCATATATATGTGCATTTGTATGTATTTATGGAATACATTAGTGGAAGTGTTTTAGCTTTTGGATATGGAGGGATTTGTTATTAGCCATGGAAATTGTCCTCTTCCTCTTTTTTTTCTTATCAAATTGAGGAAGGCTTTTGTTGGGGCTAGTCCTTGGACTGTCAAGCATGTCT
>BJBW01014255.1:447-17087 GCA_004320125.1 Scolopax mira | reverse complement strand
TGTCGGTGTACTTGCTCCCCTTCGCCTGGCCGTGACAGGCTTTTAATTTGTCATTATAATTTCCAGATCTGTCTTCATGTTAATTCAAACCCAGGGTGATAATTGGTCATTTTTTATGTCAACTGGGCTAATTACATGCCAAGTAAAGTGCTGTATACATAGAAAAATGTTATCAGAATGGAGACCAGTAAAATGCCAGCAGAGATTGTTTTTAATCAAACAAGGTTTAGGCAGTCATTGCAGCTGCACAATGATATAAAACTTAGTTTCTTGGTAAATCTACATGGCATAAGCTGTATGAAGATCCTCAAATTTAGTATAACAAAATACAGCAGGTAGATCCTTTGCTATGTTGCTATGAAAATTTTCACAACCATTATACATATGGATATTTTATTGGTCTTTAAGTGCCTGAGAATCTTATTTTAAGCCTTCATCTACTTTTTTAACATCAAACTGCAATACTGATTAAACTGCACTATTTAATTGCTGCCTTAGTTATTTGCAAACTCCTTTTTGAATACATTAATTAAAATAACATAACTTAAAATATGATCTAGAAATTGATTTGATGATAAGATTCCATGTCCCTTTTAAAAACAAGCGGTATATGATTTAATGTAATTATCATATCTATTTGCCTGTAAGCATTTCATTCAACATTAATCTTTAAACCTGACAGTTATTATTTCCCCTGTTGCTTCAGGAAGTCGGAAAAATATGTGCTAGTCTATTTTATTGACTTTTTTTTATTTTTGTCTCATCTAGCTTTCAAGCTCCCTGAAGCAGTAATAAAGGTCAAGGGGTTTTAGAGTGAAATGCAATCCCTTCACCTCCAGTACAATACCTACTAGTACAATAACAACAGAAAATATCAGATTCTTTCCAGTGAATATTAGATTGCTTCATAACTGAAGATCAGAGCAAGGGTCCTGAAAAATATAAATGTCTCTTTGAGTGGATTCCAGCACTTGAGATTCTAGTGGCTGGTACCTTTTTGTTATTTCACTCATTAGAAACTTAACGGTCAGAGCAGTAGTTAAATGTTGACAGTAGAAGTAAAAATAATGTGATGTCTTTCTGCTGTGGTCCAACTCTATCACGAGGAGCTTAAAACTATCTCTGGTATAATAAAAGACCAGATATAAAATAAATGAAAGATGAGTATGTATGCACGTCCTAATATTAAGCTTGAATAATTAGTATGCAGTGAGATGGCTCCAGAGTCTGAAGATAGGAATAGGTTTGCCTTAATGACTTGCTGGATCAAAGCAACATGACCATCTTTTACAAAAGGTTCACTCTCACAATTCTCACCAGCAAGGCAGTGGTTGCAACTGTGGAGTGCAGATTGCTGTTAGTTCTCCAGTTTGCTGCTATTGAAGAAAGCGGATTTCTGTAGAAGGTTTCTACCTACTCACTTGTATCTCAAATTTATAGTAATGAAAATCATTTCAATTTCTTTTTAAAGGAAACCTGCAGTCATAGATAAGTTAGGGTTCTTTAAAGCAAGTTTTTAAACTTCTTTTTAAAAAATATTTTCATTGGTTTGTGCTGGTCATGAAGACACTAAAATTTAATATGTTACTACATCAGGATTCATATTTTTCCTATTTATTTAGTTCAATACTTCCATTGGCTGCAGTTGATTCACAGCTTAATAATGCTTTCCCATCAAGGGAGCATATATGTATAAGTAAAGGGGGAATAAAAGAAAAATAAATTTTGGTCAAAAGATAATTATTCAGGGAAAAAAGAATGAAATGCAGGAAGTCTGATGTTTAACTCATGTTAGAATTCAAATTTTATCATGGCTGGAGAAGTATCTTGCTGTATGCTTATCTACATTGGTTTGTGCTCCCTGCACAGTTCCCATCACCAATGACCTTACCTACCTTTTATAATTTTGATGTTTTAAATAATATTTTGACCAGAGAGATGGAATACCTTGCTCACACTCTGAATTGAACATTTCTAATAGTAAAGAGAAAGAACTGATAAACTTCAGAGTTCAAATAAGTATCTGAGGCCTCATCTTTTCCCTTGCTGTGCAGAAGGGTAAGCTTACTTTGCTTGCTGGCTACAAGATAATATTTCTGTGCTTAGCAAAATTTTAGGCAAATCGTTTGAAGTTGCACAATAGGCAGATGCTGTAGTATTACTTCAGGAAGAAATTTTAAGTCTTTATGCTAAAGGCTAATACTGTAGTTTCCCTGAATTACACAGAGCTACACAACAATTATCATAAGCTATTATTCCATGTTGTTCACTTATAAGAAAAAAAATCTTAAAAATGTGAGATGGGATTTTTTAAATGTTTTTCTGTTCTTCTGACACTTTTTGTGCACTCTTTCTCTTTGAGGCCTTTACTATGCACATCCTAGAACTACAAGACAAATTGTATCACGTCAGACCAAGGATCCCCTTACCTCCACAGCCTCTTTCTGGCGCTGTTTAGTAATGGATGCAAGAGGAAAGAAATGAGCTTGAGACAAGCAGTGCTGTTCTGTCAGAGGTACCTCTGTGCTCTGGCCCACAGCAGAACATGGCTCAAAGATGTCCTGTGCTAATAGCGGTGTCTTTAAAATTTAATAGCATTTAATAGGACTTATAGACCTAGTTTGTGTATCCCAGTGCTCACTGTTTTTAAAATAAGCAGCTTCCTGATAGTATAAGCTCTTGTACAATTATATGTGGTAGAAACTGAGATACAGATTGACCTTGCTTCACTGGGGATTAAATTGGGTCTTTCAGAGGATGAAAAATGAACTGTACCATGCTGCTAAGTGACAGGAATGGAATGGAATTTGCATAATTTTTTCTGTTTTTCGTCATCTTGCAATGTTTTGCTCTCTTCTCCACCATTTACTTCCTTCCCTTTCCTATTCTCCTGTCTGGTTTTTGAAATCAGTACAGTATTTTAGAAAGTGTTTAAATCTTTGGATGTTTATCTTTAGATCTCTTACTTTAACTCATACCATTATTTCCTGGCACGAAATTTCATTTCATTTTGATGATATCTCTTATCCAAGGGAATTGGGCAAGGGGGAAGGCTGTGAAAAATGAAGCCCTTCTATCAACATTGCATTCTTATAAAGCTAGTGGATAGGAATCTTAATAGCTTTTTAAATACTGACCATGTTGTATGCAGCCTCTGCTTTTACTTTCACAACTGGAGAACTGCTGGCAAGAAATCTATTTCTGATGTACGGTATTTAATAGACAGACAGTTATGAATAAGTTTTCAAAGGGTGAAGCAGTTGCAAAAAATCTACTGCTTCAGAAGTGTGGATGCTTATCTTACACCAATTTGATACAGAAATAGAGATGTAAATCTGAAGGGATCAGGATTTATTCCATCACTGTATTGCTCATTTCAAGCTAACACAGAAAATCCAATGATACATCTCCCTCAGCAAACTTTCTATCCTAAACATACTCACGTAATATAATTAACTCTTTTAACTAACTAACTTTAGATAAACATCTATGATACTTCTAACAGGATGTAATTTTAATGTCTTCTGTGAAATTAAATCACCTTTGTTTCACAAATGACTACATCCGTATGCTTGTGTTTATATCCTGTTTATAGAAACACAGGAAAGACATCTTAAAAATTCTTTCACATGTATGCTAGTAAAACTAAAACTAACTACCATCAAACATACTTATCTGAACATAAACTTTGAGCTTTTAGTCAGATCAAATATATAAACTGTTGAAGAAATTTAATTTTGGATTACCTTGGCAATTCTTGCAGAAATATTCTATTGGCTTTCCATTAATTTATTGCCTGTGTCTTTATCAGCACAAATACTACAGTTCTTAATATTTTCATGGCCTCATGTGTGATATTGTAATCAGCTGCCCCATATAAAATGCAGGAGATTTCTGTATTGCTTACCAGGATGAAAATACCATCTTTTTAGAGTTAAAATTCTTATGGTGCATACGATGCAGGTATATCTGAATTTATGCAGGATAAAGAAAACTCTTAAGTAGTATCCTAAACAATGCACAGCTTCAAACAAAACACCTCAATCTTAATAATAGCTTTAAAAGGCACCTATTAATCCCATAATTGCAAATAGCTTCTATGTGATCCGAAAGCCAGTGAGACAGCCAAACAGAGATGCTTTAAAGTCTCAAAACCTTAGTGTGATGAAAAGCTCCTAAAACAAGTTTTGTGTGGCTCCTCACACCCTCTTACCCACCTGTCTTCCGTGATTACACCAGGCTATGGAGATTACTGGTGTCTGATGTAGATTGGAGCCACCTTGCACCAATTGTCATTTACCCTGGTAACAGCACAGGCTCCTCCATGACTGAGTGGGTACAAAGGTGCTGCTTCGGTGCTGCTTGGGAATTAACATTTCTTCATTGCTGCTTAGCCATCGTCTTCAACTTGTATTTGTGATGTGGTTACACTGGCTGCTGCTGGGTTGGAGGTATTTGCTAGAGAGCTGATGTAAGTACATGCAGAGCTGGCTCATTAACTGTAACTAATTTGCCTATTTATTTTTTTAGCTAGTTAAAGGAACAAGAATTAAACCCACCACTTTCTTTTTGCAGGGACAGGCTTGTTTGGTGTCAGGTCTAAGGATTTCTTGAGTCACTTTTCAAATACAACATGAGGAACTGTACCAGTTATTGCTTCTCGTGTCCATCTTATCTATTGCTGGAGCTACGTGGAGGGTGCAAGCTCACTTGGATAATTTGGAGCAGGTCGGTCATGTCTGTCCTTGCAAAAGCCAGACTTCTTGATTTATGTGTTAACTGTGACCAACTCAGGGTGAATCAGCCAGTTCACAGAGCAGAAGGTAAGGATGGTTTCAGTCGAACTCTTTCTCCCCTGAAAGCAGAGCTATAACTAGCTTGAGCACTTTGTCTCTGAATGCAAACCATCATTCAGTGTAGTATCACTGATGTAAACAACATTCTCATCTCCTGATTGAAAAGATAATAAAAATCCCTGAATAAAGCCTGTACCCACTCAGCATTCAGAATCTTTCTGCTTAGTAATGGAGGCTAACAGCTACCGTTAGCTGATGGTAGAGTACTTGTGCTATATGGATACTGGCTTTACCTGGACACTGTTTTCTTGAGTGCCTGACTCTACAGCTATTACCTATGGTGACATTTCTTTAGCCCACATTCCATACAGCAGCACCCAATGGAAGTGCCCTTCTTGTTGAATGTATGTACTCTCAGGAATGCAAGATCTATGAGGCTACAGAAAGAGCAAGAGAGAAAGTATCTGTTTTGTGGCTTAACTGATAGAAAATAGTCCTCAAAGAAACGTAGAAGTTTTAGAATATTTCTCTTGTTCATATGGTTTTATTCTAATGGGTGAGATGGTTTTGAGGACATCAGGTTAGCACATTTTAGGTTTATTGAGTTTTTTTTTTTTTCCAAAGAAAATAGAAATACTGAATTTGTTAATCATCGTGATCTTCAGCCTTGTCTCACAAAGTATTGTTCAAGGTGTGAATTTCAAGAGTGGTTTTGGATTTATCTGGGTAAACAGCATACTCAGCTCTGTAGCCACTACCAGAGTATGGGCTCAGTTAAGTACTAAATACTTCTCAGATGCGACGATGTGAATAGCTCTGTTGGTTATAATGCTTCATAAATAAATGCATCTCGGACAATGTGGTATAAGCTTCAAACTCTTTTGCTTCAGTGCACCAACAGCAAAATAGTAACAGCAACTGTAGTTAAATTAGGACAGAGTAAGAGAAAGAAGCAGAATTTCTTAATTCCTTCGTTGTCTTGATATGCTTGATATTAAAGCACTCTTTTTTTGAAAAAAACCAAACCACCAAAACCTATTTTTATTAATGCAAGAGACTCAAGCAACTTGGAAATTGAAACATTATTTTTTCTCTGAGAACATTACTCCGTCATTATTCTCATAAGAATAATAGGAAATATTTTTAGTAGAAGAAAGCAGAGAATGTACACGTTTACATTCTCAGCAGCGCTTTGAAAATTACTGCTTCAGATCTAAGTATTTAATATTATTGTTCTGATGTCAACCTTGTACCCTGAGCTTATTCATTTCTTCATCCCACAGGACTTGGTTTCATTCAATGAGACAGACATTTGTGAGGTTGTCATGTGCTAGTTTTTTTTTTAATTTTCAGTAACTTCAGTAACTAACTTTTTAAAATATGCATGCAAAGTAAGTTGTAATAATTAAATATTTTAATATACAAATGTGTGCTGATTTTGGCTGGGGTAGAGTTAATTTTCGTCACAGCAGCAGGTATGGGGCTGTGTTTTGGGTTTGGGCTGGAAGCAGCATTGACAATGCAGGGATGGTGTAGTCGCTGCCAAGCAGGGCTTGCACAGAGTCAGGGCCTTTTCTGCTCCTCACACACCCCCCCGCCAGTGAGTGGGCTGGGGGTGCATGAGAACATGGTATGGGACACAGTTGGGACAGCTGACCCTAACTGACTAAAGGGATAATCATAGAATCATAGAATGGTTTGGGTTGGAAGGGACCTTAGAGATCATATAGTTCCAACCCCCCTGCCCTTGGCAGGGACACCTCCTAACCAGACCAGGTTGCTCAAAGCCCCATCTAGCCTGGTATTGAACACCTCCAGGGATGGGGCATCCATAGCTTCTCTGGGCAACCTGTTCCAGTGTCTCGCCACTCTCACTGTAAAGAATTTCTTCCTGATATCTAATCTAATCTCCTCTTTTCCAATTCAAAACCATTACCCTTTGTCCATTCATAGTCGTGGCATTTTTCTTCCTGAGTAACTGTTACATGTGATGGAGTGCTGCTTTCCTGGAGACCTCTGAACACACCCCCCCCACGCCCCCCCGTTGGCAAGCAATTAATGAATTTCTTGCTTTGCTTTGCTTGCCCATGCTGCTTTTTCTTTACCTGTTAAACTGTCTTTATCTCAACGCATGAGATTTCTCACTTACTCTTCCAAGTCTCTCCCCCATCCTTCTGAGGAGGGCGTGAACAAGGGGCTGTGCGGCGCATAGTTGCTGACTAGGGTTAAACCACAGCAAAATGTCAGTATTGCTACTTCAAAAAAATTTTCAGTAATAATAAATAAAGCAATGGCTGTAGCATAACCCTCTAAAAGGGCAGAGGTGTAAACATTAAAGTCTAGATCTGACTTTCATTCTTCCATGCAGTTGTGTGTAGGTACTTAAAAGTAGCAAAGTCAAGTTCTCTGTTGTGTAATCAGGTAATGCAATTAACGTTATCTACAAATTGCTAAAGGAAACTGTCTGTAAAAGCATTTTTGCTGCAATGTTTCATTTGATGTTTAATATTTTATGAAATAAAAGTATGGGACTTTCAGATTATACCTATAAATGGCATGTGTTGATATCCCTAACAGGCAGTTCTGTCTCAGTGCAGAAATAAAAGCAATTTGAAAGGACTTAAACTCTGAATTTCCTTTCCTTTTATCATTTTAAATGAAGAAAACTACCATTGTGCTTGCAAGACATGCTGTTGCCTTTCTTGGCTGTTTGGTGTGGCACTGAGAGGAAGGAGGATATATAAGCAGCCTACCTTTTTCATAAACATGTCAAAGGAAAGATTAGCCTGAAATGATAATTTACAATCATAACAATCTGCAGTAACTGCAAATAAAATTGGATTGCTCGCTGAAAATGTCAGGGAAAGATTATTCTAAAATAACACTAGCTGATAGATTACAATTGGCATTTGATAACTTAATGAAGGAAAGAAAAAGGAAAAGAGGAAGTGTTTGAGCCAGCACCATCCTCCATCTTACCTGGCTTACTGATTAGGGCTGTTGTGATTAGGGCATTTGCACCCATGTGCTCTGGTACTGTATTTTGTTTGGGTGGTCATGTGTTGCTGGAATTTCGAAAAGCATTTCAGTATCTACTTCCAAATATTCCTGCCACTTATTACATCTTCTTCCCAATAGGGCCAAGGTGTGCAATCTGCAATGTAAAATTATGTCCAGGTCTGTAGCGAATCAGAATAAATTCCCATAAAGCATGGGAATTGTGAGTGAGATAGCATCCTGTCCTCTCTTACTGTAGAGGTTTACCTCACTACAAATTCCTTTAAAGTTTTGATAATTGATGTTGAGTTATATCTGAGAAGACAGGAGAACTATTTGCTAAAAGATGCTAATTTTCTGAAATTCTCTGTTTGAGTATAAATATTTCAATAATAAAGTATTTCTTAGTATTTCATAGAGAAAAGGTCATTCATGGATATTTTTCCCCATTTTGTCTGCTTGGCTCACGCACCCAACCCCCCCCCCCCCCCCCCCCCCCCTTGCTTTACCTTGTTGCGATGCTCATTAGTGTTCTGACCATATGCTAGGGGTATATAGATTATAGATTTTGGGCTTATTCCTTTTTTTTTTTTTTTTTTTTTAAATTGTAGAGACACTTGGGGAGTACATATTAATAGTACTGAGGCTTGGTGTTTGCAGGCCCCTGTCCTTATATTTGTAGTTAGACCCCTGGGACAGGGGAGTGAGCTACTGCCTGCGGCATATTCTCTGCAGGCGTGTTTTACAGCTAGTTTAAGTCTTTTTAGCAAGAGAGTTGTTGAAAAGAATAAGTAAGGAACAACCAGCTATTGCAGCAGTAAATTTTCAGACGACGTGGCTTAGTAGATTTCTCTTGAGTCAAGTCTATGCAGCAGAGCTGTCAGCTGAGTGCCAGTTTTGGAGGATCTGTGGGGTCTGAACAGAAATATAACTCTGCAACTTGGATCTAATGAGTTCAGTGGAAGTAGGAAGCAGTGATTTAAGTAGGGACATGCTTGTGTCTTTGTTTGAACACCAAAGAGAACAGCAAAGCTGAAGCTCCTGGGGACAAGTGGGTGGAAAAAGCACAGGAGACAGAAAAGTGCAATGTAGTCACACAAGAGATGGTTGACCTATTTCAATGTAAGGATGGAATAATCTGGAAATAACATAGAAGAGGGGCTGTTGTCTCCAAGCGATGTGTTCCCGGTAGCAAGGGTAGCCCTGTGCTACTGCTGATCACAGGTGACAGAGGAACAAATTCAGGGACATGGCAAACAATGAGGATGAGGGGTGGTGCGATCGCTCCTGGGCATTGTTAATGGCTGAACTTTGGGAGAAGCAGGAAAGTCACGGAAAACAGGGTAGGTTTTGTTGGTGTGGGGTTTGTTTGGTTTGTTTGTTTCCTTGTGGTGAATTTAGGGATTTGATCTGGTAAGGCATTGCACCAAAAATTTGTGCTGATGAATTGGATGTGGTTTAAATCTGGCAAAAATACTTGGATCCTCTGCAGCTTTTGCTGTCGAGCATCATTAAGACACCCCTGTCAAAGTACCAAAACACCTTTAAGATATGTAGATGTGTCACCTGTTTTGGAAAAAACCAAGATGGTGTCAAAGCTTTGGAAGTACTTGACAGTCTTAAGTCTCCAAAGTTTTATAAGAAATCTTACAAAGATGGGACTTCCAATGAGTGTCTCACTGTATTCTGCTTCATTTTGTGCCATAAGTACCTCACTCAAGCTGTCCTCCTCCAGAATATTTTGTATCTCATAGCTCCGCTTCCCATTGGAACTAAAATACATAAATACTCATATACATGTTAATACATGAAAATTCAATGTACACATTCACCAAACAACAGAAATTTAATTTTTTTTAAAGATTGTAGAAACAATTTTAAAAATGAAGAAAAATTCTTTTTTGTTCTTTTCCACAGCTGAACCTTTAGTACAAAACTATTTCTTTTAATATATGAGCTAAACCCTGGCAGGTTTACTTGATCATCCAAATGGATTCAAATATTTGCCTGTGTAATGATATGTGGCTTTTGTCCTTTAAAACACAACTTCTTTTTATAATTGCTATTTATAACTTTTTAAAAGAAAACGAAATGTAGAATTGCATCTGGACTGCATTTCTTACATTAAGTAAAAGGATTTCTAATTTTACACTTGAAAATTTGCTAATACTTTGCACATTTTTGATCCAGTTGATTATTTATTGATAATGTATATTGCATAAAAATTATAAGCAAAAATGATAAAGAAGAATGTCATTGGTACAGAATGCAAGATGGTAGTTGATTTAAAAGTTAAGTAATTGTACACTATGAAGTTTTCTTTTTAATAAAAAGTTACTTTATTTTGTCATTTCTGGAAGGTTAAATTATTCAATAGCTTCTTCTAATGCAGAAGCTTGTAGCTCTATTATGGAGTATAGGAAGGGTTTATAGAGGTCATCTGATAAGAACAAAAGCAGCATATTAATTTTCTTAAGTTTATTATTTTTTTTATTTTTTTCCCAACAATTTTTTAAAGTGACAATATCTGTGTTTTAAGATATAAACCCAAATTTTGGAGTATTTTTTAGACAGGTATAAATTGAAACTACTTTTGTTATAGTGTATTACATTTTATTGTGGTATGTCTTTTTATCAGATAACTCCTCAAAAGTCTGACTAGAATATTTATATTTTTGCCTTTTACAAGCTAACAGGTATTTTTAAAAGTTTCCTATACTATTATTTCCTTTAGAGCCAAACAGAAGTCTGATAATCCTCACTTATCTGCACTAGAGTGATCTGCACAAAAACACCAGTTGATCTTTTATCTCTGCATTTTCTCATAGGAATTAAAAAAGGAAGTCAATGCAAATATGACAGCAACATTAACATGCTGTGAAAAATCTCTTGTGCTTGCTTAGCAAGAGTTGAAGATTTAATATGTCTAGGTATATAATTTTTCCCCTTTTGTTGAGATAATAAAACATAAACTGACACAGAATTTGATTTTTGTGTTTGTATATACCTGTCACTTGTAGCAGTGTGTTTTAGTTTGGGTTTTGTTTAAAGTTTTTTTTGTGGTATTGCTTTAGTTAAAAATTCTAATATAAGGGTAACTGAACTATTAATAATGAATATTAGATATCTTTTCTTGGCAAAAGGATTCCATGCAGTTTCAGATTATCGCTTCCACCATGAAGAGCCATTTAGTTTTATTATGGCAAATATCTAAGATTATATTTGACTTCATATTTTAAAAAATGCTATGTGTGCATAACTTAAGTACAAAATACTCTGTTCCAGAGCTATTTCTATTTTACCTTTTTAGTCATATGGAAGTTACATACCATACCTTTTGCTTTTTAAGGAAACTCCCATTTTGAGCCAAACTCCCCCTTAAGCGGGAATATTCCTTCTCTTGGGTGTTTGTCCTCCACTGGCACATCTGAGAGCCTCCAAGAAATGCTGTAAATGATATGACAGATCTGCTTTGTCTCATTCTTTCTGCCCCCCTAAACTGATAGAGCTTGCTTGATGTGTCACTGCACAGCATGAGTGCCTGAGAGAAACTGGAGTGAATTCCAGAGCACATGTGCATCCTGTTTGAAACAGGGTCTGAGGGGTTTAGACCCATGCAGGGGTTTGGTGGTCTCCATTTCTGGTGGTGTAGTTCTCTGCTGATGTTTCCTTTCCCTGAAGCAGGTCCTGGTACCACTGCTGTTAGGACATTGTCACTTGCTTCCATGGCATGCACCATGTTAGTTGCAATGTTTCACTAGACCATAGCTGCCCTTAGAAACTAGTTGTGCAAAGAGAAATCAACTCTCATAACGCAGAAGCCGTTCTCTAGTGAATACCTAGTAGCAGATCAGACCTTGGCTTGCATAGACACATGGGCTGCTGATGACCTTATTCCTAAAGGCGAGCAAGTACAGTGGCAAGAATTACTGCAGGATCGTGGCAGTTGGGTTGCTTAGAGAAGGGCAGTATCTGAAAGGCTGCACACTTCTATTCATAAGCATAAAATAAGCAGTGAATGGGACAAAAGTCTATAAATAATGTGATATACCAGTGTAACGAGAAGTGCCTTTCAAATTACTGTAGTTGATGCATTTCTTGCAGTCTCTTTGTGTCCTAACTAAGCTTGCTTTTCTTCACTTTTCCTTACGTTTAGCCAGCTGTTTTTCTTTTTTGGCACTAATTTTGGCTGGACATTCAGATGCCTAGTAACTTTGCCATTACAAATATTCATCCATGTACCACTTAAACTTCTTCTCATGCTGTGAAAAAAGCTTTCAGAATGGCCTCCTACAGGTATTGAATAATTCTGATGAAAAATGAAACTTGCTGAATGCCACAATCAGTTTTAAGTATATAGAAGGGTTGCTGATAAGAGTGACCTTTTCAGAGGACTTTTCAAGGGAGTTTCTCTTCATCCATGCAGCTTGTTAGAGACTTCATTATGCCTTTAATATTAAGAGTAAAGAATAAGAATATTTTATGGATGTAGTAATAATAAGCCTTGATAAAGATTGATAATGTTATTAACAACAAGATTAATAAATGAACATTTGATCATCAAAATTAAGAAATGCTTAAAAATACTTTGGACACCAGCACAACTGAGTTTCTAAAGTTGTCCAATGTCTGTCTTCTCAGGTAAAGAAGCTCAGGTAAATAAAACTGTATTACATGTTGTAAGAAACTCTAACATTGGTGCCAACTTTTCTCCTTAGATTGTGTGTTTCAGGAATTTTATGATGCTCAATGGCAAGAATTCATTGTGAGTTAAAGGCACAGTTTCTCTGTTCCAGTTGTTAAAATATAACTTTCAAGGGGGATAAATGGTCTTTTTAAACACAGGTTATGAAGTGTGATATGGCCATTTTATTACTGTGTTTTGAAACGCTTGACTGAATATGGTTTGAAATCAGTCTTCCTTAAAAAAATACTCGAGTATGAATAGAAGTCCAAATCTGACATAATTGCTTCTGTTACTTTGATTTGGAAAGTAGGGTTGTCACTCACTGATTTAGCTATGTATAGTACGATCCTTCTTAAATGTTCCTGATACACCTCAGTTCCTTTATTTGTGGCTGGTTTTTTTTTTTAAATCTCACCCATCCACATTTAGAAAGTAGAATTACAGTTCCTTCAGCACTGTGCAAGACAACAGTTCTCATCTTAAAACCATCTACTTTTAAATCACTTTTGTGTAAAGCTTGCTGCTGTGTTCTCCCTTAGAGAATAAAATGGAAATTAATCTGAAGGACAAGCTATTCATTATGAACATGTCAGCTTCCATAGTATCTTATGGTTTTTAAAGAGGTATTTTGAGCTCCATTATAAAACAAAAAATACCCTTCCTCTGGAAGAGAGCAAAGAAAAAATGTTCTTTAAATAGTGCTGTGTTGTTATGAAATATATGCTTTCTCTCAGACAAATTCACTTACTTTTAATAGCACCCATGATTTTATAATGTATTGCCTTCATGAAATTTCTCTGTGGTCAATGAAGCTCCACTGCAGTGAAAAGATCTGTGCTGATGGATGTGGTTGTAAGGCCAGAGCCACTTTCACCAAACTTGTCTGACAGATCCCCCCTGAATCCATATGGTGTGATGAAAGGGGCACGTGGAAAACCCCCTGCTCCTTTTTTATTCCCTGTTGAAATGTGGGTAGAGCATCAACCTTAAAGAAATTTGAGTTGTTTTTTCAGCTCAGCCTTTAAGCTGTTGAATGGGTCACTTTCCCACCTGTGTGTCAGCTTTTCTGGGGGATAGAACAGGGAAAAAATGTCAGTGATGTCCCTTGTAGATGCTTGGAAGTCTAGGGATGAAAATCAGAACTGGAAGGCATAGGTGTTGAGGCATGCTTCTTTATGTATGTATTGGGAAATACAAATTTTGGCATTTGCCAGCATGCACGGAAAATGAATAGCCTTAACTAGAAAGCTGACCATATTCTTCTCATCTGGGGAAGCAACCTATGTGAAGACAGATGTGACAGGGAGCATTTACACTACTGTGGCCATAGGGTGCTTTTAGTGAATGAACAGCTTTACCTCTCCCAAAGCTGGAATGCAGCCATATGATTGTATAGTGAAAGCACCACCCACTGGGGTGGGGAAAATGAACTTGCTTTTAAACGTATGTTAAGTTAAAGGTGTTGTGAAATCATTAAACTGACCCTTAAGTCAGGGAAAGGGAAAAGAAAACAAGTGGTTGTTGCCTTGGTGGAGGGAGGGAAGTTATGTGACCATAGTCGTAATTCTTAAAGTTTTCCTTTCTGCTTTTTTTTTTCTCTTGAAGGTTTTAATTTGAGTTAGGACTGAATATGAGAAGATTTTAACACCTGGAGTCAAGTGCTTTTGGTGGATAGTTGGATCTGAGGGGTGGGTAGGAGTGGCTTGGCTGAGGACACATCAAAGTGGCTGGCTGTGTGCTAAGTATTTGTTAGGGCCGTTCCGATAACTTCTTATCTTCATCTATCAACATAAGGCATGTCTAAGTTCCCTCTCTGGCTTCATTCTCCTGGGTCACCTTATTTTATAGATGGCTTGTGACAAATGGTTAAGGCATGGATAGAGATGTCTTATAGCTCTGCTCTTGTCCTGACAGATTCAGCAATGCTGGGAGGGGTTCTTCATTTACGCACAACACCACATGCACAGATTTCATTTCCCAGAGTTGCTCTGGGTTATTAATTGGAGAAACTAATCTGTATTTTTTCCTCTCATTTGCAACCAGAACTTTTTACCGTGTAAAACTGTGGTGTTATCCTGTGGATTGGGTCTGGGCAGGCTGTTTGTTACTGCTGAAGTAGATTAATATCTTCAGCCAAAATGAAACCTAAATCCTCTCTGCTGAAGCTACACACGTCAGTAATATTTGCATGTGCAATTTGGGAATTACACTGCAGACCTCTCTAGAGGGCTAAGGCCAGGGAGGAAGATGAGTTGCTGAAAAGTAAGAAGAATGGAGTATTTATTAAAATTTTTAAAAATCTTCAGTGCCTTTAGTATTGGCAATTGTGTGATTAACATGGGTGCAGTTGCACAATTCATTTCGGAACTATAGTGTTAACACTGGCCAGTGATAACTGGTAGAAGGTGGTTTAATGTGCACTAAAGATTGAAGAGATTCTTTGGGACACACACACGTACTAGACAAATGCTTTCCTGTCACAGGCTGCTCTTCCTCAAAATTGTAGGAGCCCAGTGGAAGCATTAATGGGGCTACGGTGGATTTGTGCTCCTGATGATGTCCTGCTGGTTCAGAGGGGTGAGCTGCCAAGTGCTGGTGCAAGTTTGGGGCTTGGGTGGCACTGTGCTAGACTGGGAAGAACAGCTGGCAAATCTGGAAAAAGTCCTTGTCTCTCCCAGCTTGAGGAGTATGGTTGCTCTTTTTGGCTGTAGTGTAGCATGTGGACACCCGTGTATTATGTGTGGGCGCTCAGGTGCGGTGTTGGCAGCAGTGCTTGTTTCCATTTGAGTCTGGCTGGAAGGACATGTTCTCTTCCTTCCAGTATGGCACCTGTCACAATTATTGGGTGCTTGTGTTGGCATTAAACCCTGCTGTTGGGGTATGGGTCAGAGTGTTTGCCCAGAAGGGACGTAGTTTGAGAATGAATTCTTATGCTGTAGGATCCCTCCTTGCAATCAAAATTTATCTGCCTTAAGTAAGATCCAATGCCAGGATGGTGGCTGACTGCCCCTCTGTCAGCACTGGGGAAGTAAAAGAATTCTTGGTGTTTCCTTTTGCAGAAACTTTCCCCCAGCAATTTCTCTCCTTTCACAACTTGCTTGTTGTGCTAAAGCCCAGTCCTTCTCTACCCCGACCTTCCTTGTGAGCCTGGAGCTGTGGCACTGGAGGCCCCCATGTGGTTGCATGACTGAAAGTTCTTTTTCTCTCTCTAATAGTCATAAGGCCAAACTCAATCCAGTATTAAAGAGGTGATGTCAAATAAGTTCAGCCAAATGTCAAAAGACAGTGGATTTATCCGCATGCCTACTATTTTTTTATTACTTCTGTTACTATAACAGATGAAGCAAGTAACTAAACAATCTGCCATTTGTATTTTAACTAAGACTTCAGCTGTAAAAGATCTGATATAAATGTTACAATGCAATTGAAAAAAGGTTCAGTTCTCTTAATGTTCTAATTAGAGACAGTTACATCTCTAATGTGTCTGTGTTTCAACTGCTGCTTAATACCATATAAATCAAGTAGCATTATGATAGTGACAGTAATATCATGGGAGAGACTATGGGCCCAAGCTGTTAGCATACATTATTAGAAATACATTAATCCGATTAAATTTTAATATAAAAATAAATTGCATTTGCAATTTATTAAGATTCTGTCCCTGGTCTGATACAGTTCTTCTGTATCATCCTTCATAACTGATCTTTATGCATAGCTTTATTTAATCAACAACAAGACCAACTGGAGTAAAAGCAACACTAATGGAAAAGTATCCCTGATTGTAACTGTATATCTCTGAATGTTATTTTCATATATTTATTAGGTTATTTTTTCTTCTTAGATCTCATGCCCTTGACCTCATGGATACCTAGTTTTCACAACAAATCTGATCTTTGAGATATCAATACCAGTAACAAAGCATCACCTTGAGCTAGGACAATGCAAATCAAGTAGAAAAGCATCAGCTGGTCCTCATCTGACTATGCTGCAGTACACATTGTCCCACATTAATGGTTTTATAAAGATGATGGGTTTTTTTAGAAACAGCTTTTCTTCCTGTCCCGGTTTGAGGTAAAACCGAACCAGTTTTGTCTTCTGGAATTTTACATCTTAGCTAGGCCTCCTCTAACTCTCTGAAATTAACAGCATATTGTGGAGCA
>BJBW01014252.1:0-57323 GCA_004320125.1 Scolopax mira | reverse complement strand
CACCACATCTAAACGACTCTTAAACACGTCCAGGGACGGTGACTCAACCACCTCCCTGGGCAGCCTATTCCAATGCCTGAGCACTTTCTATGAAAAATTCTTTCCTAGTGTCCAGTCTAAATTTACCGTGTTGGAGCTTGGAGCCGTTCCCTCTCGTTCTGTCACTAATTACCTGCGAGAAGAGAGTAGCAGTACAGTTTTAGTTGTTGATAATCTATACCAGAAGTATTTAATCTGATTTTTTAAAAAATATTTATTTTTACAGAAGCATAGTGTCATTCTTATCACCTGTTGAGAATTTGGTGCAGCAAAAATTAACTGTCACTGAAGCCATTCTCTCCGATAACACTTCTTGATTTGGTGTAGCCTTAGCCTTTCATATGAACAGA
Source organism: Scolopax mira (assembly GCA_004320125.1). Classification (NCBI taxonomy): domain Eukaryota; kingdom Metazoa; phylum Chordata; class Aves; order Charadriiformes; family Scolopacidae; genus Scolopax; species Scolopax mira. Next base: position 56,934 of record BJBW01014252.1, on the reverse strand, counting down.
TGTGCAGAACAAACAGCAGAAAATAAATCTTTCCAAAGTAGAGAAAAAGAATGTACTAGGGATTCTGTTCCAGTGGCTGAGTCCTTTAAATAATGTGGAAGCAGAACTCCAAAATTATGGTAATTATTTTTTTGTGAAGACAACAGATCATTAGCATAGCATCATCATAAGGCAGAGGAGAAGGTAATGATAGCCGTGAGGAAGAGGAAAGTCAGAACAGTTCTGTGAATAGTCTGTGAAGTCTATGAAGTTCAATACCTTGAACGTTTTGTAAGGATTGACATTTGGTGTTTTACTGTGCTCTGGTTTTAGTGCAACAGCCTGACCCAAATCAACCAAAGCCTGAAGGAAATCAAATGAATGTACTGAAAGGTGAACCCTTAGGTGTGGTAACCAACTGGCCACCTTCTCTGCTGGCTGCCCTGCAGCGCTGGGGAACTACCCAGCCAAAAGCCCCTTGTCTGACGGCGCTGGATACAACCGGGAAAGCTATTTATACACTTACATATGGTAGGAAGAATTAGGCATTCTTTGTGCAATGAACAATTTGCTTTATTTAAGAGGCACTGTGCTCATAATAGATGCTTTGTGATTGCTATTCAATTACAAATTATGAATTCGTTTTATTTGAAATTTTTTTAAAGTTAACGAAAGGAAAATGTATATGGTATTGATTTTTTACAAGTGGCTATTTGTGAACTTCAAACAATAGAGGTTTGTGGGTTTTTTCATAAAAGAACACTAAAAATAGCCTGGTGTAAAATAGGAGGAATAAACAGATGACTAATAGTGTACTGTTCAAATTCCTTGAGTAGATATTAAACTTCAGCATGTTCTTGAGTATCCTTATAAAGAAAACTTGTACTTCAGGAGCATATTAAGGATGTTATTGTGGGAAGCAAATCTTGCCTGTAACAATAAACTAAAAGTATTATACTAATTGCATTTTTGGAAGACTATTATTTTCCTCAGGACACTCATTGTAGAGTATGTTAGAATGTTAAAATTTCTTCTTCACGTTCTTAAAGATGAATTATGCTTACAGGAAATGTAACTGAGCAGCTGTGTTAATTTCATTACTTTGCAGTGGAGCTTTGAGAATTGTTTAGTTTTACATTTAAAAAAGAGAAAGAAAAAGACAAACTAAGAAGCCAAGCTCCAAATTGTACTTTAACTCTCTGCTGACTGCACTGAACTTAAAGAACTGGTCATTTGATGTACAAATTAAAAAATGATTTTTATATTGTGTCAAATAAGTAGTTAGATTGTTGTCTTTTATATTTAACAGCTTACAATAGTTTTTTTGTTCTGAATTATTGAGAGCTGTATGAACACTGGATAGATAGAAACAGAGGAAGCACAGAGACAGATATCGTGGCATTTATTCCTACCCTTTGCTTCTAAAATTTCAGTTAATTTTTTTGTCCAGTTTATCGCTTTTTATCCCAAGCTGTTTGCTTTCTCAAAGAGCCCTTAAGAAGGAGTCTTATTAAGTGCCTTTTGGAAGTGCTGTTAGATTGCATCAACCAGACTCTGTGTGTGTGTGTGCACATACACTGAAACACTGGGAGAATGCAGGAGGTTTGTGAGGTGACATTGATTTCACAACAGTAACATTTGCTTTTCCCACAACTCAACTACTTGCTCATGTTCCTGCTGACACTGTTCTAATACAACCTAGTTCATAGGCAGTGAGATTTGCCAATCAAATGTTAAATTTCTAGTCTGTATTTTTTAATATCTGTTTTGTTTTTTTTTTATTTAGGCAAGCTGTGGAGTCGAAGCTTGAAGTTAGCATATACCCTACTAAACAAGCTAATCACTAAGAATTCCCCTCTGCTGAAGCCTGGAGACCGGGTAGGCTTCTGTTTGCAATGGTCCCTGTGGATAAAAAACACAGCGAGGAGCAGCATTACCTAAAGAAAGCTTTGTAATGTACTGCGACTTGTAATAGTATATTATCACAATATTTAGCTTTTTTGTTCCTAGTTTAAATATGAACCTGAATATTATTGTGAAGATTTTTTCCCACATATTAAAAAGTAGCCCTTCCCTCCAAAACAACAAAAAAATTTCTTGTTATTTTAATGTATTTTTGTAGGTAGCTCTCGTATTTCCTAATAGTGATCCAGTTATGTTTATGGTGGCATTTTATGGATGTCTCCTGGCAGAACTTATTCCTGTCCCAATAGAAGTTCCACTAACAAGAAAGGTAGGCAAATACATTTGACATTTTTTTGGTTTCATAAATAAATAAAGTCTAAATCCTATAGTCTTTAGATGGGACCACTCACAGCCTGCACTTCTGAAAGCAGTATGGTGTATCAACTGAACTACCAGTGCACATTATGTGCTTGGAAAGTGTTTAGTATTTAGTTAGGGAAGGGGGAAAATAGTATGGAGCTAATAAGAGCTATTTTAGGGTATATAACTCTAGAAATTATTTTAATTTATTATTTTTTAAAAGATGTGTGAAGGCACTTCTTAAAATATAACACAAAATTGCTGTCTTTTCAGTCTGATGCTGAGTAATGAGAGCACACACAGGTAGAGACACCATAGTTAACTGGAAATATTGGTATAATCCCAGTCCCCATTTGGTATAGTACCCAATCCCATTAGTATTCCTAGGGAAGAGCCAAAAAGCTACAGGCTCTGCTCTTCAGTGCTGCAGGACTCAGAAACAGCATCAGCTCTCTGTTTTATCAGAACTAACAAACATCCCTGTTGGATTGGAGAAGGATGCACAGCCATTGCTTTTGACACTAGTTTGCTACCATTGCTTGCCAGATCTACTGCTAAATCTTGCTTAATTTGCACTAAGCAAAACTAAGCCTTTCAAGCATAGACCTAAATCTTTTGTCTTCCATAAAAGGTCTTACAGGCTAGAGGTTTGTTTTTTCCTATGATATAAATTGGCTTAATATTTTTCCTAAACATGGAAAAGGTACAGTAAGCTGTACAAAAGCTTCATTATTTGTATGTTTAATGTTTACCATAACATTGTTTCTCTGTAGGATGCGGGCAGCCAGCAGATTGGATTTCTTTTGGGCAGCTGTGGAGTAACACTGGCTTTGACCACTGATGCCTGTCAAAAAGGCCTTCCTAAAGCTCAGACTGGTGAGGTGGTTACATTCAAAGGTATGTTTTTAAGGTACTCAAACTTCTTTATAGGATAAAGAGCGGGAGCATCCATTGTTGCTATTAAACAGCAATCTTTGAATTTGCTTGCATGCTTCTAGCTTACATATGAAGAACTGCCATATAAAGAACTGCCATCTTTGTAAAGACCGTACTTAGTTCTGCATCTTCCTGTCAGGGTGGTGATCCTGCAGCTTTGGCTTGCCTCCTGTTGTTATCCCTGAATACAGGGGAAAAAAATATGATTTATGGAACTGTACTGACAGTGACTTTCCTTTTTCTTTGAAGGCTGGCCTCGTCTCATTTGGTTTGTGATTGATGGGAAGCATCTGGCAAAACCAACTAAGGACTGGCATCCACAAGTTCGGGATGCCAGTCCTGAGATTGCTTATATTGAGGTGATCTAGTATAATATACCTAATTTTTGGTTATTCTATTGTAGTTTGTTGCAGCACGTATTTTTTCCTTTAATCTCTTGATGCAGTCAAAGAGATAACTATAGTATTTTTAACTGTGGAACAAGAATGTTTCCCCCAAGGTTGCCAGGCAAACTCTCATTTGAGTGGTTGTGTCGAATCAGATTGACAATTGAGTATAATTGGCATTTTTTGATCCCTGGGACAATTGGTTTAATTGGAGTAGAGAAACAGTCAGATTTCTTATGATAATTGTTGTATTCTTTGAACATAAATGTATGTTTACTCTGCTTTTTTGATTTTTTTTTTTTAAAAATCAATTCATTTTTATAATATTATTTCTGTTAACTACTGTAAATTTTCTAGATTTTGTTGTTAATCTAATGCTTGTGTAAACTTTCTTTTTTCAGTACAAAACAAGTAAAGAGGGCAGCACAGTGGGCATTACTATATCTCATGCTTCCATGCTGGCACACTGTCATGCATTGACTCAGGCATGTGGTTATTCGGAAGGTAAGTTAGATAGGCACAACTTTAAAATTATATTCATAGCTTTCAATATTCAGACAATTTGTGTTGCAAAATCATGTTTACTGTCTTAAAAAAACTTCAAGTTAGCAGTAGTAGCTTTAACTGCAAAGTGAGAGACAAACATCCTCTTTTATAGTTGATGTGATATGTGAAGAACAGTAAGAAGCCACTTATGGAATCGTAATCAATGTGTATTAAAAATTCTTAAACCTAACAGACTTAATGATTTTATTCAAGGGTTTGGAATTTTCAGTCTTAATGAATTTCTTAGTGGTAAGAGCTGTACTGATTTTTCATCCTCTTGAAAACAGCTTTGTTACAAATTGGTATTGCCCTCTCTAGTGCATTTTAAACCGACTGGTCACTTTATGAAGTCATAAGGTGAAATGCCCACCTGCAGAGTTAGAGGAACCCTGACACCAGAAATGGAGGGAACTTTCTTAGACTAATCCTTCAGGCCATTTGAGCAGCTTGCATCTCTTTGAAGAGCTTTGGATGCTGCCAGTTTTGGTGTATGAGCCCTGAGCTACACAGATAGTTACTGGCCTCCAACTAGACTTTGTGCCACCAGTCGCCACCCTCTGGGCCTGGACGTTCAGCCAGTTTTCAGTTGACCTCCCTGTCTGCTCATCCAGCCCATACTTTGTCAGCTTCTCTGTGCCGATCATACAGAGTCTGTCATAAGATGCTGTGAAACAGCTGGCTGCTTTCTCTAGTTCTATGCAGTACACTTTTCCTGAGGGTTTAAAAGTAATGAGGATAGAATGGTAAAAGATGGAAGGAACCTTAAAGATTGAGTTCCAACGCCTCTGCGATGGGCAGGGGCACCTACCACTATATAAGGTAGCTCAAAGCCCCATCCAACCTCCCCTTCAAGGGGAATGTCTCACCACTCTCAGAGTAAAGAATTTCTTCCTAATATCTAATCTAAATCTACCCTCTTTCAGTCTAAAACTGATACCCCTTGTCCTATCACTACGCTCACTGATACAGAGCACCTTGCCTTCTTTATTGTAGGCTCCCTTCAGATACTGGAAGGCCACCATAAGGTCTCCCCAGAGCCTCCTCTTCTCCAGGCTGAACAACCCCAGCTCTCTCAGCCTGTCTTCATAGCAGAGGTGCTCCAGCCCTCTGAGCATCTTTGTGGCCCTCCTCTGCACTCGTTCCAACAGATCTATGTCCTTCTTATGTTGGGGGAGGAGTAGAGGAGCAGAATCACTTCCCTCGACCTTCTGGCCATACTTCTTTTGATGCAATGCAGGATGCAGTTGGCTTTCTGGGCAGCAAACACATTTCCAGCTCATTTGAGCTTCTTGTCCACCAACATGCCCAAGTTCTTCTCCTCAGGGCTGCTCTCAGTCCATTCTGTGCCCAACCTGTATTTGTGTGGTTGAACTTCCTGAGTTTCACGTGGGCCACCTCTCAAGCCTGTCCAGGTCCCTCTGAATGGCATCCCTTCCCTCCTGTGTGTTGACGTCATCACACAGCTTGATGTTGTCAGCAAACTTGCTGTGGGCACACAAACACACTGTCACCAACAAAAATGCTAAATAGTACTGGTCCCAGTACCAGTCCCTGAGGAATACCACTCATCACTGGTTTCCACATGGACATTGAGCCATTGACAGCAAATCTTTGGGTGCAGCCATACAGCTAATTCATTATTCGCCAAGTGGTCCATCCATCAAATCCATGTCTCTCCAATTTAGAGACCAGGATGTCATGCAGGATGGTGTCAAATGCTTTGCATAAGTCCAGGTAGATGACATCAGTTTCTCTTCCTTTAGCTACCAACACTGTCACACTGGTTTAGGAGGACATCAAATTTGTCAGGAGCAATTTGCCCTTGGTAAATTTGCCCTTCCAATTCCTGCCTTTGCTTTCTGTGACTTGGTCGGTGTGGCTGGAGCCCTGGCTGGTCAATACCAACACATTCCTTATGTACAGGCTCAGGACTGGGACTGCACACCCATCTCGGAGCAACTGGAGCTCTCGATCACTCAGAGAATGAATTGATAGACAGCTGACTTAGGGAAGTGTTTTACTTATTGGGAAATAACTGTACGTTCTGAAAAATGAAAAAGAAAAATAAATACCTGAAGAACAATTTCTGCATCCTCGGCAATAAGCAAGTTTCACCTCATCAATACAAGATACCTGTCTAAAATCTAAGTCTTTGATTTAAAAATCTTTGATTCTGTTTTTTAAAATAACATAAAGTGTTCAAATTTCTCAGAGAAATCATTGAAGAAAGTTTAGTACAGCCATGGTAATATTTATCACTATATTTAATTCTTTTAAATATAGCTGAATTTTTACGGTTCAGCTGAAAAAGTTTGCATCAAAACTAAAGTTTTTGTCTGCATGTTTCATTGGCAAATGTAACAAACACATGGAAATGGTATGGTAATGAAAACAGGCTCTTAAATAATTTGTAATAATCTAGTTTATAATCATATTTTAAAGGTGATTGTTTTAAGTAAAATAAGACATTAGCCTAAGCAGCCTGTTATAGTCACGAAGGCATGGTAACACAGCTTTGATTTCTTAGTAGTGTCGGTTGCTTTAACAAATATTTTGAGTTCTTAATATTTTCATAAATATGCTTCTTAAGTCTTAGAGTTTTTCCTTCCCTTTCAGCTGAAACACTAACAAATGTCCTGGATTTCAAAAGAGATGCTGGCCTTTGGCATGGAGTATTAACAGTGAGTATTTAACTGAATGAAAAAAACTGCAGCAAATTACTTCTTTCAGAGATTTGAGTATTGCTATCATATGTCATAATCTCTCTCAAACTATTTATATTTCAATATTTACATTTTTCAGAATAAAGTGTTACTCTTTCATTAACAGACTGCGCAGGCATAGCTTATGTTTTTACTGTTTATAGACATAGTTTTCACTAGTAGTTAAATGTACGAGTTCTGCTGTAGCTGTGATTTTTTTTCTAAAGAAAAAGTTTATTTTTAAAATATTTTTCTCGTAGAGTGTCATGAACAGGATGCATGTCATCAGTATTCCCTATGCATTAATGAAGGTTAATCCACTTTCCTGGATACAGAAAGTCTGCTCATACAAAGGTAATCTTAAAGTATTTTTACTTAACCAATCTCTTTTTGGATGATTAAAAAAAATAAATTAATGTTTGTATAAAATGTCTGCTGCATTTGAGGCTGCTGTCGATTTATCCATCTGACTTGCTTTGCCACAGCTTTAGCAATCAGGTACTCCATTGGCTTCTTCTGATAGACCTTTAAAGAAATTGTGTTTCTTGTCTCAGTATTTGAATTTATATTAACTTGACCATAGAATTTAAATGTTTATCTGGAGAGGCAGTATACACGTGTCATAGTTAAATATTTGGCATTTGTATTTGTTTTCTATGTTTGTGATTTGTTTCACGGCAATATTTATATAATTTTATAGTTGTTCTTTATTTTGTTCTGCACACACACCTTATTATTGTTTTTATTTTCAGCCCGCGTAGCGGTAGTGAAGTCGCGTGACATGCACTGGTCGCTCTTGGCTCAGAGGGATCAGAGAGATGTCAGTCTGAGCTCCTTACGGATGTTAATAGTGGCAGATGGAGCTAATCCATGTGAGTATTAATTCATTTTCTGAGTGTCAATCTGTCGTGGTTTGGCCTCAGCCAGCAACAAGGAACCACGCGGCCACTCTCTTGCCCTTCCCATGGCCCTGAGGGGAGAATCGGAAGAACAAGGCAAAACTCACGGGTTGGAACAAAGGCAGTTTAACAGAACAGCAAAGGGAACAAGTAAAACAGCAGCAATAACACTAACAGAGGAATATACAAACATGATTACGATACCATCGCTCACCAGCCAGACATAGGATGCTCCAGCCCACTGCCCCCTCCCGGCTGTAGACTGGGCATGGCTGAGTGGCATGCAGTAACCTGTGTCCCTGCTGGGTCTTTGGGAGAATTAGCCCTATCCCCACTGCAACCAGGACGTCATCAGTCCAAGGTGAACTAAAGCACACTGTAAGTCACAGAATTCTGGGCCTGCACTATAGGAGCTCAGCAGTACTGGCTATAGCTTCATCTTCAGTGAAACAGAGACAGTAGCAGTATTTCTTTGCCAAGCACACTAGGGCAAATACAGAAAATGTTTGGAAGGATCTATTTCTTATATAAAGAATAGTTGACAATGTAATTTGAAAGATGCTTCTAAAATTTCAAGTAAATCATAATGTCCATTTTGAAGTAGTTACTCATGCATTGCATGTAGACATGAAATCTTTGAGTTGCTTTGTGTCTGATTCTGTACATGCCTCTAGGGCTTGTCTCAATCTTGTGCAAGGACATAAAAATGGGAGCAGTCACAGCCTTAATTCAAAACTATGGCAACTATTAACTAGAGTATGCGGTAGGTTCTTGCCTTTTTTTGTCAATAATGGTAGTGGTTTACAGTAATCTGGGAAAGGAGATTTTTTTCTAGCAGGCAAGAATATACATTAGTTGCTTAATTCTGCTGTTCTCGTACAACAGAAAATCAAGAGTATTTCTGTTTCCTTGGAGTTGCATATTGAGAGGTCAGGAAGTTGTGATGGCAGAAGATGAAAGCTTAAAATAGTCTTGCTAAGATTATACTTGTAAGCGCTGTTTCAGGGGTGATGCTTAGAAAGTTCAGCAGTTCTTTCTATAGTAAAATACTATTTACATGCTACCACTTGTTCATTGCTGTTTGCACTTCTTAGCTACATTTAGCTGTGTAAATTCATTTTTAGAACTTCATCTTTTCATCAATGCTATACTCTTATATGAATTGACATGAAATTAAACCTAATCGGTGAAGTTTGCTGATTTGCGTTACGTGCTGCAGTTCCACAACTGTAGGTGAGGAGATACCATCTCACATTTTGGGCTGAATGCTTAAGGCCAGGTAGAGCTCTAAACTGAAGTGAAGATATGTCAGTAGCATTAGTTTCTAAATGCTTTGCTTCTGTGACCTCTATAAGAAACATGCATATAGGAACTATATATGAAATAGACAGATACAGTTACCCTTAGTGACAAAATGCTCTGATCACTGAAGGACTTTCCATGATGTCAAGTGTTACAGAGTGCTGCCAGAGAGAGAGGGCATGCAGTGGTGAATTTCAAGTGAATTAGATGTTAACCACTGGTGGGTTTTCTCCTACAAATATAACATCTAATAATAGACTGGCATGTCTAAAATCTAATAACCACATTGGAAAGTATATTTTTTTGTGCATGGATGCAAGCATATTTGTATAGCTGAGCTGAGAGTAAGCATAGACTTTGAAATCCTAGAGCACTTGTCAAAATGTTATCAATTGTGTGATTCTTCTTTTTAGGGTCGATATCATCATGTGATGCATTCCTCAATGTATTTCAGTCCAAAGGTTTGAGACCAGAAGTAATCTGTCCCTGTGCTAGTTCTTCAGAGGCACTAACTGTTGCTATTCGCAGGTAATTCTCTTTTCTGAGAAGGAAACTGAAGCATTCCTTCGCTATTGAAGTGTACCTGGTGTTAAAATGGTAGTCAGAAAAGATGATTAGCCACATAAAGATGCCCAAAGACCTAGACAGAGGAAGTCTGAGGCTCATGGGTATCTCCTTCCCTGAAGGATTGGGTGTGTTTTGTTTTCTTAAAAAAGTTTAATGTTTTCTAAAAGTAGTCAGCTGTAAGGCTTGGGTTTTTTTAACTACATGGGAAAGCGAGGTCTTTTCCTCACTAATGTTGCTGGAGAACCTTTATAAAATGCCCCCAAAATCAAGACTTAATTGCTTGGGAGGAAGAAAATGCTGATCTTCAGGTAATAGCTTATATGTCTTGTAAACACAGGGCTAACAAAAGGAAAAAAAATACTTGTAATTGGCCTGAAAAATACCATTGAATTTCTAGAAATAACATGAGATGTTCTGAAAAAAAAGAAAATACTTTGATTATGAATAGACATACGGATGATATGGATGGAATATGCTGGAATTTTTTGACAGTCGTTTTGATCAAAATGTGCTGTTTCAGAAACTCAATTTCAAGAAAACTTAGGGGGAAAAAAAGTTTGAGATTTTGGAGAGTGCTTTCTCTGGTGGGAGTACTGACATTTCCCAGTTTTTAAAAAATGGATTTAAAGAACTGTTTGGGTTTTTTTAAACAGCACCTGGAATCTTTTGTCCTGGTCCATCCTGAGTTGAATGATTGCACAAAATGGAGTTGTTGGTCCTCAATCAATTCTGCTTAGACTAAGAAGCGTCAAGCCCTCCAAACAGTTCCTAATTTTTTCTGGTGTTTAGGAAATTTAGCCTTTGAGTGCTTATTCTTAACACTTCTTTGCCCATAACAGAGCTAAGTCCTCTCTGTAACATTTTAGAGAGGGGGGAAACTATATGATGTTTTATTGTAGCTCTTTTTTCATGTCGTTAAAATGTATTACCAGTCCTGAACTCTTGTTTGTTTACAATGAGATGCCATTATTGCTCTTCAAAATGAGAAACCATTATTTCTCTTTACCTTAACAAGCCTGAGAGACTTGCACAGTGTTTCTGATGAGCATTTTTCTGTTGATTCTTACCTGGTTTGACTTTCTGTTTTTCAGACCTCCAGAACTGGGTGGGCCTCCTCCAGGAAAAGCAGTGTTATCTATGAATTGTTTGAGTTTTGGTGTGATAAGAGTGGATACAGAAGAGAAGTTGTCGGTGTTAACTGTACAGGATGTTGGTCAGATTATGCCTGGAGGTAGGAAAGCATTTCATTTAGACATAAGCATACTCTACATATGATAACTTGTGCTGTTGACATAAATAGAAATATCAATTGATAAATACTTTCAAGGTAGTATCACTTACGTTTTGATGCATTACCTAAACACCTGATGATTAAGTACCGTCTCTATTAGATTATTCAGTGTTTTTAGTAGAGATTAATCAATGTTAAATGTGAATGACTGTAGTTTTTGCTACGGGCAGATGCCCTTTGCTGGTCTGCAGTGTTGTTTTATTATTTGTTTGTTAGCATACAGGTATTTAATAACAATACAAGTTATTTTATTTGACATACAGGTATTTAATAACAAATACAGCAGAACAAAACATAAAGCATAGCAAGAAATGCCATCATTCATGCAGAAGTGATTGTCCACATGTTAGAATAGAGTAGAATAGAGTAGAAGTAGAATAGATTAATTTCAGTTGGAAGAGATGTACAATGATCATCTAGTCCAACTGCCATACCTCTTCAGGGCTGACCAAAAGTTAAAGCATGTTATTATGGGCATTGTCCAAATGCCTTTTGAACACTGACAGTCTTGGGGTATAAACCTTCTCTCTACAAAGCCTGTTCTTGTGTGTGAGCACCCTCTCAGTAAATAAATGCTTTGTAATGTCCAGTCTAAATCTCCCCTGACGCACCTTTGAACCATTCCCACATGTACTATCGCTGGATCCCAGGGAAAAAAGCTTAGCACCCCCCTTTCCACACCCTCTTCTCAGGAAGCTGTAGAGAGCTGTAGGGATCCTTCAGCCTCCTTTTCTCCAAACTAGACAAGCCCAAATGCCTTAGCTGCTCCTCACAGGACATGCCTTCCAGCCCTTTTACCAGTTGTGTTGCCTCCCTCTGGAAAAATTCATTTACCTGGAATCATAGAGACTTGATGGAATAAAGTCTTTTTAGGAAGGACAAGAGGAGGAGCTGACTTTTCTGTGAGAGAATAGTTGGAATGCATGGAGCTCACCTGAGGATGGATGAGGAACCAACTGAGAGCTTATAGGTTAAGGATTAAAGAGCAGACCAGTATGGATGACATTGTAGTGGTGTCTTCTGTAGACTGCCTGACTGGGAGGAACAAGTGTATGAGGCCTTCTGCAGACAGCTAGAAGCAGCCTCATGATGTGACAGAGCACAAGCAATCCAGGAAGTTCCTGGAGAACATCAGTGATGAATTCCTAACCCAAGTGATAGGGGAGACAATGAGGAGAGAGTCTTTGTTGACCCTCAGACTCACAAATGAAGGCATTTGTTGGGGATGTGAATGTTGAAGGTAACAGTGACCGTGAAATAGTAGAGTTCAGGATCCTGAAAGAGCAGAGCAGTGTAAAAGCGAGATCTTGGCCCTGCACTTCAGGAGAGCAGACTTGGGCCTCTCCAGGGAGCTGCTTGGTAGACTCCCATGGGATAAGGCCCTGGAGGGAAGACGGGCCCAAGAAAGCTAGTTGATATTCACCAGATCACCTCTTCCAAGATCAAGAGCAGACCACTTCAAAGAGCTGGACGTTGGGCAAAAATGCCAGGAGTCCTGCATGGATGAACAAGGAGTTCCTGTCAGAAGTCATACATAATAAGGAAGTATACATAAGGTGAAAGCAGGGGCGAGCAACCTGAGAGGCATACAGAAACAATGTGTGTGCAGCGACTGAGTGAGGAAAGCCAAAGCCCAGCTAGAACTGAATCAGGGGAGCGGTATTAAAGGCAACAGGAAGGCCTTCTGTAAATACGTAGGTGACAAAAGGAAAACAAGGGAAAATGTGTGCCTACTGCTGAATGAGGAAGATAATCCAGCAACACAGGGAAAGGCTGAGATATACTGAATGCCACCTTCATATCAGTCTTTATCATACAGACTGCTTGGCAGAAAGCCCAGGCCCTGGAGACCTGGGGGAAAGTCTCTAGCAAGGAAGACATAGCCTCAATAGAAGAGATGAAGTTAAGTAATACTGTAATGGGCCCTGATGGGATTCAACCCACGAGTGCTGAGGGAGCTGTTTGGTGTCGTTGTGAGGCCAATCTTAACAATCTTTCAATGACCATGGTGACTGGGAGAAGTGCCTGAGGACTCAAGGAAATCAGATGTCACTCCTGTCTTCAAGAAGGGCAAAAAGGAGAACTACAGGCTAGCCAGTCTCACCTCAAATCCTGGGAAGGTGATGGAACAGCTAATTCAGGAAACACTTTTCTCAGGCATGTGGAGGACAAGAAAGTAATCAGCAATAGTCAGCATTGTTTCACCAAGGAGAAGTCACGCTTCACCCACCTGATAGCCTTCTGTGATGAAGCGACTGGCTTGGTAGATGAGAGGAAAGCAGTGGACATTGTCTATCTTGACTTTAGTCAGGTTTTGGACCCTGTATCCTTTTAGATCCTGACAGAGAAGCTGATGGAGTATGGGCTGGATGAGCAGACAAGGGAGATAGTGAAAACAAGAGAGCATCTCTTGTTATCACGAGAAAACTAGTGAATGACCAGACCCAGAGGGTGGTAGTTGGGGGCACAAAGCCTAGTTGAAGGCCAGTAACTAGCTGTGTAGCCCAGGGCTCAATACTAGCTCCAATTCTGTTGAGCATCTTCATTAATGATCTGGGTGATGGGGCAGAATGTATCCTCAGCAAGTTTGTCTGATGCACCAGGGGGTTATGCTGCCATCCAGAGGGACCTCAACAGGTTGAGGCAATGATCTGACAGGAACCTTGTGAAGTTCAACAAGGACAAATACAAAGTCCTTCCCCTGGGGGAGGAATAGCCCCATGCATTAGGACATGCTGGGGACCAACCATCTGGAGAGCAGCTTTGCAGAAAGGGCCCTGGGGTTTATGATGGCCACAAAGTTGTATATGACTCAGCTATGTGCCCTTGTAGCAAGGAAGGCTAATGGTGTACTGGACAGCATTAGAAAGAGTGTTATCAGAAGGCCAAGGGAGTTAAGTCTTACCCTCTATTCAGCCCTGGTGAGGCCACAACCTGCAGTACTGTGTCTCTTTCTGGGCTCTCCACAAGAGAGAGGTGGAGCTACTGAAGTGAGTTCAGCAAAGGATCATTAAGATGATTAAGAGCATTTCAGCATATGAGGAGAAGCTGAAAGACCTGGGACTGTTCAGTCTGGAAGAGAAAAGGTTAGGGGGGAAAATTCTTCATTGTGTACAAATGTCAAAAGGAATATTACAGGGAAAACTGAGTCAGGTTCTTTCAATGGTGTCCCATGACAGAACAGGAGCCAATGGACACAAACTGAAACACATGAATTTCCCTCTGAACAGAAGGAAAATCTTTTTCCACTGTGAGGGTGACAGCACTGGAGTGAATTGCTGAGAGAGGTTGTGGAGTCTCCATCCTTGGAGATACTGAAAAGCTGTCTGGATATAATCCTGAGCAACTGGCTCTAGGTAGTGCTGCTTGAGCTGAGGGGTTGGACCAGGTGACCTCCAGAGGTTCCTTCCAACCTCAACTATTCTGAGAGTCCTAGACTCTGGATATCCCACCAAACTGTCCGGTTTTGGGTTACCCTCAGTTTCTTAATGACAGCTGTTTGCAACACTGTGCTTTTAAAAATAGATGGATACTGGCATTGTTCCCCAGTCCCATTAAGTTGATTGTAGCAAGGAGACTTTATCCTTTATCCCTTTTGTTTTCTTTTGAGGCTAGTCATGTATAACTTGTAGAGAACACTCAGAGTGCCAAACCAGACAAAAGACTCTGGACAATGACTGGGATCCGTGTCCTGAAAAACCACTTAGTGCCCTCTACTGCAGAAGTGAAGATTGCAACATTTAGGCTGGTAGCACAATGCTCCCTCGAACTACCTGAGGGTACCACTAGCTTCAGGCCTGTCCTGGATGTGCTCAGAGAGGACGAGACAGATTTTTTTTTTATTTTTTTTTTTTAAATCCTTCTTACCCCTTCAGGTTTACTGTGTAGTGACCACAGAACCCAATTCATTCTGGGCATGCCCTTGGCACCTGTGGCTTTGCTATTCTTCGTCCCCTTATGGATTTCAGGCCTTGCTGAGCTGTGGTTACAAAGCCTGCCTCTCTGTAGAGCATTTACTGAATGTAAAGATGAAGGGGAGAGCCATCTTGTGCCATTTCAGCAACTACCTCTTCTCTGTACATCAAGGCCCTCATTATGAGTAATAGGAAGCAGACACCTTTCCAGTCTGCTGACAAAAAATTCAACCATCATACTGCAAGTAGTACTGATCTTGTTTAATTTTCTTCATTAATCACAGAATCATAGAATGCTTCAGGTCGGAAGAGACCTTAAAGATCATTGAGTTCCAACCCATCTGCGATGGGCAGGGACATCTCCCACTAGACCAGGTTGCTCAAAGCCCCATCGACCTGGCCATGTCTTCAGAGATGGGGCAGACGCAGCTTCTCTGGGCAACCTGTTCCAGTACCTCACCACCCTCACAGTAAAGAATTTCTTCCTGATACCTAGTCTAAGTCTCCCCTCTTTCAGTTTGAAGCCATTACACTGTGTCCTGTCACTCCACTCCCTGACAAGGAGTCCTTCCCCATCTCTCCTATAGGCCCCCTTAGGTGCCGGAAGGCCACTATAAGGTCTCCCCGGAGTTTTCTCTTCTCCAGGCTGAACAACCCCAACTCTCTCAGCCTGTCCTCATAGGAGAGGTGCTCCATCCCTCTGAGCATCCTCGTAGCCCTTCGCTGGACCCATTACAACAGGTCCATGTGCTTCCTGTGCTCAGGACTCCAGAGCTGGACACAGTACTCCAGGTGGGGTCTCACCAGAGTGGAGTAGAGAGGTAGAATCACCTCTCTCAACCTGCTGGCCACACTTCTTTTGATGCAGCCCAGGATGCAGTTGGCTTTCTGGGTTGTCAACGCACATTGCCAGCTCATGTGACCTTCTCGTCCACCAACACCCCTAAGTCCTTCTCCTCAGGGCTGCTCTCAATCCATTCTCCACCCAACCTGTATTTGTGCCTGGGATTGCCATGACCCAGGTGCAGGACCCTGCACTTGGCCTGGTTGAACTTCATGAGGTTCACACGGGCCCACCACCTCTCCCGCCTGTTCAGGTCCCTCTGGATGGCATCCCTTCCCTCCAGCATGTTGACCATGCCACTCAGCTTGGTGTCATTAGCAAACCTGCTGAGGGTGCACTCTATCCCTTAATGTCCATGTCTCTAACAAAGATGTTGAACAGCACTGGTCCCAGTACTAACCCCTGAGGAACATCAGTCGTCTCTGGTCTCCACTTGGACATTGGGCTGTTGCCCGCAACCCTTTGGGTGTGGCCATCCATCCAGTTCCTTGTGCACCAAGTGGCCCACTCATCAAATCCATGTCTCTCCAGTTTAGAGACCAGGATGTCATGCAGGACAGTGTCAGACGCCTTGCCTAAGTCTAGTAGATGATGTCCAGTAGTTGATCTCCCCTTACCTACCATTGCTGTAGCACTATCATAGAAGGCCACCAAATTTCTCAGCATGACTTGGCCTTGGTGAAGCCATATTGGCTGTCACCAGTCATGTCCGTATTTTCCATGTGCTTTAGCAGAGATTCCAGGAGGATTTTCTCCATGATCTTGGTGGACACAGAGGTGAGACTGATCGGCCTGTAGTCTCCCAGGTTTTCCCTTTTTGAAAATGGGGGTTATGTTTCCCCTTCTCCAGTCAGTGGGAACTTCATCGGGCTGCCATGACTTTTCAAGTATAATGGCTTCATCCGCCAGCTCCCTCAGGACCCGAGGATATATTTCATCAGGTCCCATAGACTTATGTCCCTTCAGGTTCCTCAGAAGGTGTCAGATCTGGTCTTCTCCTACAGTGGAGGGTTTCTCATTCTCATCGCCCCTGTTTTTGCCTGTTCCTTCAACCTGGGAAGTGTGTGGAGGTTGGCCGTGAAGACCAAGGCAAAAAAGTTCTTGCAAACCTCTGCCTTCTCCTCGCCTGTCAATGCCAGTTTGCCATTCTTGTGCCTCAGGGGAGGCATGCTTTCCTTAACCTTCCTTTTCTGGTTGACATACCTGTAGAAGCCTTTCTTGTTATTCTTAGCATGCCTCTCCAGGTCTGGGTCCAGCTGCACCTTGACCTTCCTGACCTCATCCCCACGGAACCGGGCAGCATCCCTATACTTTTCCCAGGATTACCTGGTCCTGCCTGAATTGCCTGTGTGGTTCCTTCTTGCCTTTTAGTTTGACCAGCAGGTACCAATTCAGCCGTGCTGCTCTCTTCCTTTTCTTGCTTCATTTCTTGCACCTGGGGATTGAGATCTCTTGTGCCCTATGGAGAGCATCCTTAAAGATCTGACAGCTCTGTTCTGCCCCCTTGTCCCCGAGGACTGTTTCCCAGGGGGTCCTTTTTGACTAACTCCTTGAAGAGCTGGACGTGTGCCTTCCTAAAATTCAGGGTCCTGACTACACTCCTTGTCTGTTGCAGATCCCATAGGATTGTGAACTCCACCAGGGCATGATTGCTGCAGCCCTGGCTGTCTCCAGCCTTGACATCCCCCGTGAGCTCACGTGCATTGGTGACTATCAGGTCTAATTGCATCCCCTTGGGTAGGGCTGTCTATTTCCCATCTTAGGAAGTTATTGTTGAGGCACTCCAGGACCTCTCCGATTGTCCGCAACTCACCGTGTTACTTTTCCAGCAGATATCCAGGTGGCTGAAATCCCCCAGCAGGATGAAAGCCTTCAAGCGTGATGCCTCCTGTAGCTGGAGTAAGAAAGCTTCATCAGTCAGCTCCCTTTGATCAGGTGGCAAGTGGTAGACACCAACCACGAGATTCCCCTTGTTGCTTCGGTCTCTAGTTCCTACCCGTGAGCTTTCGACTTCCTCTTGGGTATTCTTTAGGGACATCTCTTCACACAGTCCTCTGAGTGCATACCTGTTCAGCTCTATACCAATTCTTCTTTGACAAATGCCTTGGAGCATTGCATGGCAAATCTTCTGGTTTAGGATGCCATTGACAGATTATTGACAACACTACCAGGACTTTCCACATTAGTAAGAAATGTGAAGTGACTTGTCTGATTGTGTGGGGGGAGAACACTTATGTGTGTATCCGTTTAGTGCCTCTAAGTAGTATGACTTGTAATTGATGGCTATTGCTCTTTTAAAATGTAGTAGAAAGTGACAAAACTACTTGTAGGTTAAACAGAAATTGGGCAACTTACTGAATTAGCTCTTTTAGAACTCTGATCAGCATTGGGCTATCAGTATCTGGGGCAGATTAGCTTCAATTTGACCAAATAATAAAAATTCCAGGTCTTAAGGTATATTTTAGCAGAAATTTCTCTGCACGTTCATTATGTCAGAACATAAGCAGTAGAATTCTTTCTAGAGGATAACCCAATTACTTTGTTCCCTGTGACTGTCTCTTAAAAAAATAAAATATAAGCTTTCAGAGTAGGAAGAAAATAAAAGGGCTAGTAGGAAATTAATAACTTATTTTCAAATGAGTCTGCATGTACATTCTAATACTGGATATACTTGTGCCTTACCTTGTAAGATTTATGTTTTTTCCTGTGTAGTATTCATGGAGGATGTACTTTGTCCATTCGCATTTGGTTTTTGGCATACAGGAGAGAACATACCACCATTTCCTTTCCTGATAGTTGCCCTCTTTAATTACTCTGCTGAGTCTGGTGCTAGGTTTCTTTTCTTTCCTGAGGTTGCTGAGCTTTCACCAAAGGCCTAATTTGAGTCAGATGCCATCCATGGCTTTGTTCCATCTTCTGATCTGCGCTGAATAAATTTCAGATCTTAGAAGTAACTACATGCCCTAGTCTTCCAAACATTTTACAATATAAGAGCTTACATTCCTGAATTTTGTTTGGTCAAATATGCTGTGAAAGTAGTCTCCTAGCCAAGAACTGGTAGTCATGCTGAGACTTGCTCAGTCAAGCCGAATTACTTTGATCTCATTACCCTTGAAGGTTCCTGGCATACTTTATTCAGGAACCAGCTGGTTAACAGGCCATGGATAAAGTGTGCAATTTCGCCTTCCTGTTGTTCAGATCTTGCTATTTGTTTTGAGACGCAGAGCTCACCTGCTCAGATCTTACACAACAGAACCCCTCAGCACCAGGACCTAATGTCACTGCTGTTTAACTTGTTGGCCATTCCTGGTGCCACATTCTCTTCAGCCTTGGCTATTCACTTTCATTATCTACTGTGAATGTTAATCACAAGAGCCACCAGGAAAGTGCAAGCATCCGCAAAGACATCATCCCATCAAAGATGGCAGGGGAATTCTTATGAGAGAGACTAGTATACATTCACCTGGAATCTTTTCTGCAGCTCCTGAAGCGATGATGTTTTACTGCAACTGTTGAACATCTTGGGCTATTTTACAATGTCTAGGACTGACATTGCTAAGAAGCAATATTTGGCTCATAACAATCTTTATTTTATTTTTTCAAATTGGATTGGTAAAGATTTAGGGAGAGTAACAAACCTCTCTTCTTCTGCCTATTTTGTGCCTCCAACTTTCCAATCAACAGGCATACAACTGTCATGTCATCTGTCATCTTGGAAGCTTATTATACCTTATGCTTGCACCTAGATATGGATGCTCACAGTATTCCATCAAGTTTGCCTCCCTGCTACTTCCTGTCTAAATATTTCCATTCTTATACAGGGATCCTTCTCACATTCCTTCTTTGACAGAGGAGTAGCCCTCTCTAATCCAGAAGATCTATATCCCTATAGCTCTTAATCATACAAAGCCTGGTTCACAGAAAGAGTGCTGCAGCATCTACTTTCTTATATTCAAACTTTGGGTTCATGCCAGATCTTAGGCTTCTGCAAGATGAACGTATGCATATACAGGTTAAAGTTATGGACTGCGACTACATTCAATCTTTCCTAGAAGTTCAAGAAGAATGGTTCAAATTTCCCAAATGGCAGGATGCTTACTTTGTCTCTAGTCTATGGATGTCATGAATGTTACTGTTTCCTCTCTCCATGTCTCAGCAAACATTTGCCCAGGGTCTGGTAGTTATCTTGACAAATCTTCACTGCAAAGGAATCTTACTCCTTTTTCTCAGTGCCTGATTTGTGAAAGAAGTTGCTACTACGGAACAACTTTGTGAAGCTTTCAGATTGTGCAGTGAGATAGCAGTACCTCATTCCCACCAAGTCCTTAGAATTTATTGTAGTAATCAATTCTGTGTGGCCCGCTTTTCCTTCAGTGTATCGCACTATCGCACAACAGCCTGCCACTGAAGAACTTCTCTTGGACATCTCTGGTGATGTGTACACTCCTGATGAGACATTTTCTTCCAATTTAAATGTGCTCTGGATAAATGTGTGACCACCTTTAGAGTTTAAATTCTTGTTTGTCAGTATTTAGGAAGTCAACTTGCTCTGTACCTGTTGCCCTTCCAAGAAGAGCAGGGAAGGATTCAGGTCCTTGCATTGGACATCTCTCAGTCGTGCTGTTTTTTTCAAAGACTAGGTTTCTCTGCAAACCCTGCAAATACATTCCACAATGGTGGTAGAGGCATTTTATCATTGCCTTTGAGTATTTTTCCTAAGGCTTTATGCTTTTAGAATAGAAGTTACAACTAAAGACTATAGTGCAAGGAGGGCTCTTCTGTTTTTATTCTTATAGAGCCAGGCCTTTTAGTAAGACTCGCTAAAGAGGATGCTGGATTGTTGCCGCTGCTGTTGGCACACAGTAACTATCCAAATCGGTATCAGTTGCATACAGATCCACGGTGAAACTGCAGAAGTGGAACAAGAGAGCAGTTTCTAACAGTCATCAGGCACTTTTGTTAGTAACCTTCTGCTGTGCAGGCTTCTGACATTCTTCTTGCATTCATGCTGTGCTGGTCTTGAAACATCCAAAGCTTAATCCAGAATGTGGTAGTGCATCAGTGTGGTCATTCGTTTGCGCAGTAGGATTCTCATCCTCTGCCAGAAATCTCATGGCAGGGCTAACTGCTGAGAGTCTCCTTCTGTAAGAATGTACATGTGGACTCATTTGAAGAAAGAAAGCTTCCTTACCGGTAATCGGTGTTCTTCATGATATGTCCACATGTACATTCTTTTCCCATCTGCTTTTCCCTTCTCTCTAATTCTTTTTCAGATGCAATGCTGTTAAGAGAGACTGAAATGGTGGTAGATGCACTCTCTTGTATGTCACACATGAAGCAGGAAAAGAAGGAGAAGCAAGAGTACAGGCTCTACAGATAGTGCAAAAGGAAAACCTTGCAGTATCACATGACAGGGCAGAACTATGCCTGCTATTAGAATGTACGTGTAGACTACCTGTATCATACATTGCTACTGGTAAGTATTTCTTTTAACTTGACCAGGGTGATAGTATTGTCCTTGGTCTTCATGGATAGAGCATCATTTGGGGACTAATCGGTTGGTTTTTCCATGTTTGTGAATGAGTTGAGGACTGTAGCATTTGTGTGTGTATACAAATTGTTGCACTCTCTGCATTTATCAACACTTCTGTCTGCATCATTGCTGAAGCTTTACAATCCAGAGTTCTTAGATTAACACAAGTTATTTCCTTTGTTAACAAACTACTTATTATGTCTCAATTTGCCATTGTAATTTAAACAGCCTTTTTTTTTCCAGTTTCTTCTCCTAAATTGCAAAATGCACTTTTTGCACGACTAACTGATAGTTCATACTGTATAATTTAATTCCAACTTTTTAGTGCATACACACAATTTTCAGCAACTGAAACTGTTGTTCTAATTTGGACTCGGACCTGTACCAGCATTTGAGTGGCATTGCCTTATTTTGTTACCAAAGGTTCCAGATACTTTATTAATAAATGCTAGTTGTTCTGATAGATATTTTTTATGAAACCAAGATAATTTAGAGGACGCTCTGTTGGTAGGGTGAATTATTTTCTATCTTACTCAGATGTAAGAACTGAAAACTTCTCTGAAATTAGAAAATATACCTATGAACCTGTTCTACCAGAAGAGTTCTTGGTCCATGCTTGCGGAAGAGCTGGCTTTATCATTTGTTAGTATCAAAGGAAATGTGCTGCTTTCCATATATGATTTCTCATCATGCTAGTTGAACAGTGGTAGCAGTAAGGGCTATCTGTATATAACTTAAGAATGGCTAAATTAGAAAACAGCAATGCAGTGCTTCATAATGGCTGTTGTAAGACCTGTCTGGATTTCCCGTCTCACCTGTGGTCCATGGTCAAAATATTCAAAAAAATCCTAATAGAAATAAACCGACCACATAAGTTTCTGATATCTCTGGGGTCTCGTGGTTTTCTTCAATATAATAGCTATGACCACACGTTACTCTGACAATCTGAGTTGGGAGCAGATGCAATGACAGAGGGAAGAATTTATGGCATAGTCTGTTCTTTTTTCAGAGGCTGTGTTTATTTTCTATTGACCCCAAAGAAATTTTGACTTCTTTGTTAATCTTAAGTGCTAAGCTAAACTTCCTTGTTTCATAATGCCTTTTCCCTTCATATCCTTTTTCCTTTACCTTTGGGACTAGGAAACATCAAATCCAGACTGCTTAAGCAAGGGCTTTACTTAGCCACACAAACCTCTGAGAAAATAGTGGCGTCAGAAGGAAAATATATCCAGTGGCTTAGTGTAATACTTGGTTTACAGGCGTGTATATCCTTGATTAAAAATAAGAAAATGTCAGTGTAATAAGACTTCTGAGATTTCAGAAGAAAAATTGGTAAAGATAATAGCAGTACGACCCTTATGAAACACAAAACTTTTAATTAAGAGATGAAGAAGGTGATCATACCGAAGATAGGGAAGAGGTAATATGTAGTCTCAGGAGTAAGTTTAGTAAGGGACAGCTCTGTGACACGAGTTGTCTGTGGTCTCCAAATAATAGTTGGCAGACTGGCCCGCTTTAATGAAGGGACATAACACAGAATCATCATTGACCTGACAGTGGGAGAATAAATAGCTTAGTTTTCTCTCCACTTCTAATGTGTTTCTCACATAAGGAATAATACTATGAATATCTAAGTGTGCAATAAATAAACGGAATAGCGCGTCTGTAATTGGTATCTTCTTACTTTTCATCTTTATTCCCATATATGTTTGTACTTGATCAAACCGTCTGCCTTTACGTTGAAAAGTAATTGCTACAGTTTTGGATTCAATTGCAGCTGATGTGTAGGTTGTGAAGCATTTTAAAAAAAATATCACATTTGTGAACTTGCATCTTTAATCTTGGAGAATGCATGACACAGGCTGTCAAGATAGAGCTCTTGCATGCTGTGTTTTTGCTGTAACTGATAGATAATTGATATTAAAATCTGTTTTTACCTGTCAGTAGCAAAACAACTTCTGCATCAGCTGCTGAGACACACCAATGCTGTTATTCTGTGTTCTTCCTTTCCCTTTAGCAAATGTGTGTGTTGTGAAGGTGGATGGGACTCCTTATCTGTGCAAAGCTGATGAGGTTGGAGAAATATGTGTGAATTCAGGTGCAACTGGGATGGCATATTTCGGCCTCCTCGGAATCACCAAGAATGTGTTTGAGGTTTGTATTTCTCTTTGTATTGTGAAGTTTCATTGTTACATTTCTAGCATTTCTTCTTCCAAATGAACTTATTTGTTCCTTAAACTTCCTTTTTTATTTTTTTAGAAAAGCCCTATCCATATAAACTTCACTTTGTTCTTGATCAGAGCTCAAAATTCTGTCTCATATAACCAGAAATATGGTTTCATATCAGCAGTCTGCTTTCAATCAGCAGTCAGTCAGCTGCCTCTATATTCTGCAATCCTGTATTGGGCCTCTGTTAGCATTTAAGTTCATCTTAGTTCATATTAACACAGAAGTCTTATGTAAAAATACTTGAAGACATTTCAAATTTATTGGTGCACATCATGGACATAGAGTTAGAAATTAGTCTGATATTTGTAAGCTTCTTCATGCAATCAAAATGCATTTTTTAAGATATAATAAGTTATTTAGAAAAGCTTCCTTTCTGTATGGTAACCAGTATGTGCCTTTCAAAATGAACTTTAGCATTGATTTGCTGTAATGCTTGGAACACTAAACATTTTGCTGTTGGATATATGAAAGTATATTCTTAGGTATGTGGATGAAGAGATAGTAAGGAAGATGACATAACAGTCATAAGCCTTGTAGTTTGTCAAAATAAAGCAAAAGTGATCTTTCTGCCCAGATTTTTCCTGGCAGTGGTATCCCAGTTTCATGTTTTCCTTCTTCTGGTAAGAAAGGAGTGAAAGTCAGAGTACAGAGTAGTGTTACACTGGGCAGTTTGAAGCCTCATCTGCAGTATGGAGTTCTACCAGAGAGATAAAAAAAATCCTAACCATAGTCTTCCCTTTAAAAAAAAGTTATTTCTGTTAGCTTGCCAAGCTTCAACACTTTAAACAGCTTAGGTTTCAGCACTATCCTTAGCTAGCCAGCGAGAAATCTGATGTAATGGAAGAGTTGGGGGGTGGTGGGAAGACAAGGAAACCATCCAATAGATGAGAGGAACTTGTTGAAGAGCTTAATGCTTTTGCTCTAGTTCTCCAATGTAGGCAGTCCCATAATTGCAGCAAACTTAACTTTCTCAAAGTTGTGATAGTGTAGTGTTTGTCACAATTGAAGTGACATGCCTGGGTACATATCTTATCAGGGATGTTAATAGTAGCAACAGAAAGACTTTCTGGTTAAACGCTATATGAGTGCATACTATAAATCCTGATTTAAAAAGCAGTATCAACTCTTGTTATGAAGGCTGAGTAGCTGAGAAAAAGATAAGAAAGAAGGCTACCACAAGGTTAAGATTTGGTGTGTTCTTTATTCAAAAAACTGTTGTTCATACTAGACATGATAGTAACTTTTGTCATCAGGTAATTTTTCAACTGAGTGTAGAACTGCAATGAATCGGAGGCAGAGAGCATTTTATCTTCACTTTTACCAGTTCTGAATACTTCTGTGTTCTTTCAGGCATTTCCAGTGACAGCAGCTGGCGTTCCTGTTTCAGACCAACCCTTTACAAGAACAGGATTGCTCGGCTTTGTGGGTCCTGTAAGTGTGAATGAGCTACCCGAGGCCCTGCTTTGTCCTGACACCCGACTCTGACCCCCCCGAATTCAGTGGAACTCTGTGTCAGGGCAGTGATCTCATACAGATCCTAAGAATATTGTTGGCTTTATTCAGGCATGTATCACTGGGAGTCTGAAGGTTTTGCCCATTTCTAATCCTGTCTTCTTTTCAGGACTATTTGGTGTTTGTGGTAGGAAAGTTGGACGGCCTAATGACAGTTAGTGGCCGCAGGCACAATGCAGACGATGTGGTAGCCACCGCATTGGCAGTTGAACCCATGAAGTTTGTCTATCGGGGAAGGTGAGTATATTAAAAATGTCACCACTGCTGATTGGACTTTGTTGCTCCTTTTTTCACCTGCAAACAATCAACAACTAACAGAGACTACACAGGAGTTCTGCATGTGAATTTTTATATGTGTATTTTGTAGGAAAGGTGGCACTGAGTTGCCAGTGGCAGATAAGAACTTGGCTGTCCCTGCTAACTTGGAAGACCAATATTGACATCCTGATTGATGCATAATATATGCTCAATGTCCAGATGGTGCCCCTCAGGGGTCAGTATTGGCAACAGAACTGTTTAATGTTTTCATCAGTGACATAGACAGTGGAATGAAGTGCACACTTAGCATGTTTGCAGATGACACCACGCTGAGTAGTGTGGTTGACATGTCTGAGGGACAGGATGCCATCCAGAGGTACCTGACAAGCTCAAGAAGTGGGCCCATGTGAACCTCATGAGGTTCAACAAGGCTAAGTGCCAAGGTCCTGCACCTGGGTTGGGGCAACCCCTAGCGTCAAAACAGACTGGAGAATGAAGGGATTGAGAGCAGCCCTGCTGAGAAGAACTTGGAGGTACCGCTGGATGAAAATCTGAACGTTAGCTCACAACGTGAGCTTGCAGCCCAGAAGGTCAACCATATCCTGGGCTGCATAGAAAGATTCACCAGCAGGTTGAGGGAGGTGATTATTCCCCTCTGCTCCACTTTGGTTAGACCCCACCTGGAGTACTGCATCCAGCTCTGGGCCCTTAGCACAGGAAGACATGGACCCATCAGAGCAGATTCAGAGCAGGGTCACAAAAATGATCAGAGGGGTGAAACATCTCTCCTGTAAAGAAAGGCTGTGAGAGAGTTGGGGCCATTAAGCTTGCAGAAGAGAAGGCTTCCAGGAGACATTATTGTGACCTTCCAGTACTTAAATGAGGCTTATAAAAAAGAAGGAGACACGCTTTTTTAGTAGGGCCTTTAGTGATAGGACAAAGGCTAATGGCTTTAAACTAAAAGAGGGTAGATTTAGACTAGATATAAGGAAGAATTCTTTTACGATGAGGGTGGTGAAACACTGGAAGAGATTGCCCAGAGAGGCTCTAGATGCTTCATCCCTGGAAACATTCAAGGTCAGGTTGGACAGGGCTCTGAGCAACCTGATGTAGTTGACTATGTCCCTGCTTATTGCAGGGGGGTTGGACTAGACAGTCTCTAAGGTCCTTCCAACCCAAACCATTCTATGATTCTATGAACATTGAGCTTACCTCATTTTCGTATCATTTGTGCAATTCACATATAAAAATAACGGCAATACGTGGTTGAGGCATTATTAATATTTTATCCTAGAAGATGCAAGCCTAAAATGAATTTAACTCACAAAGAGGAATAAGTATTTTTCAGTGTAAGCATTGATAGACTGGCTGGTCAGTAATTTGGTACAGTTGTTTTTCAGGAGGACATTGTATGTAGGTGCAACAAGATCAGTGTGCATGATGGAGATACATAGGCAGGGTTTGCACAGCCCCTGCACGTATGAAACCTGCCTGTGGTAAACTTTGGTGACTCCAAATTCACTTGACCCCCAACAGAAATAAATTACATAAACCTACAGTTGTTCTAAACCTGTTTGTGATTTTTGTGATGACCTGGCATGAATAATGCTTGTGTGTGTTGAAACAATACCACTAAAGGTTGCAGTCATTTCTGCATTATAATGAGCCATGCTATGTTCATCATATGTTGCATCCTATCATTCTTCTGTCCTTTGCGTTTTAGGATAGCAGTGTTTTCTGTGACCGTTTTGCATGATGATCGAATAGTGCTTGTGGCAGAGCAGCGCCCCGATGCATCAGAGGAGGATAGTTTTCAGTGGATGAGCAGGGTTCTACAGGTAGTCAGTCTGTCCTTTCTCTCTTTCCAGGTGAATAAGGCTGATGTATGAAATGAGAATCTGAGAACATGGTTGGTTTTTTTTCCCATAAGAAAAGCCTAGCAGTGTAACTATAGAGAGTTGCAATAAGCTGACTTGTGAATGTATTTCAGGGTTTGATAGTTAACAGAATTTTGTAAAAAGTAAGGCTTTCAGAATGTTTCTGAAATTCATACTACTAGATTCTTGAAGTCCTAAGGATGATAGGTTTTGTTTGTTTTAATTCTACACATCTCTGCTGATTTCATACTGGCTGAGAAGTTAAGCCCGAAAATTTTTAAGGGTATACTTAGCGCCAAGTATCAAAACAGACCCTGAAATCTTTCTGTGTCATGAACATCCTTATTCTAGATCTCCAACAGTAAGCACTAAAAACTTTTCCCCTTATTTACTTTATTGTGTTTCTGTGGGCGACCAGGGAATTCTGATAGTTTTGCAATTGAGGTTTTTCGAATTAATGGATCAATTCTGAGGAATTAAAAAATGAGAGAGCAATTATGGAAGATGACTCTGGTGAAGGGACAACTGAAGGGAAGACCAGAGAGAACGACTTAAGGGAAGATGCCTTTTAAGAGTAAGGCAGTTGTGTAATAATGGTTTCTGTCTAATTTCAGCTTTGTAATCTTCTTGGAGGGAATACCTGGTAATAGAATGGCTGCTTTTCATGGGAACAAAATATTTTTATTTCTCTTTTTAGAAGTGTCATAGCTAAAATAGACACTTAAATTTCAGGCAGCAAGATGCTTCCCTCCCTATTTTTGTGGTTTTATGTTCTACTGTGCTTTCGTGATTGTGCCATACGTGCGAAATTTGCTGTGGTATGATTTTGACTTTTTAAAATCTCTGCACTTTTTGCCCACTTTTAAGAGATTTTCCTAATCCCTGATGTGCAGGTGGCATCCCCTTGATAGAGTGCACAAGCAAAGTCCTGGGTCTGCTCCTGCTCCCATTGAAGTCATGGCACAACTTCTATGAGTTCAGTGAGTGCAGAATTGGACCCTTTATTTGCAAATTGTGTGCAAGTAAAACTTTAATATTATTAAATGACTTGAATTCAAATTCTTGACGTCGTTACATCCCAGTTGATAAAGTGGAGTTGTTTTTTTTCTTTCCATAAAGGCAATTGATAGCATTCACCAAGTGGGCGTCTACTGTCTCGCCTTGGTGCCAGCCAACACTTTGCCAAAGGCTCCACTCGGAGGAATTCATATTTCAGAAACCAAACAGCGCTTTTTAGAGGGTGCTCTGCACCCTTGTAATGTCTTGATGTGTCCACACACTTGTGTTACTAACCTTCCTAAGCCTCGACAGAAACAACCAGGTGAGTGAACCAGAGTGTGTTCTGCCTGTCTGTCTCTGAGGGTATGCGTGGTGATCTGGAAGCCATGTGACAGCCGGGGGCTTTGCGTGTTGGGGGACTCTAAGCTGCATGGCTTGTTGGCAGAGCAGACCAGAGCTCTGCCAGATGTTATGATCTGTCTCGAGTCCCAGGTAAATGCAAGGACATACAACATGTACCAATTCCATGCTTCTGTAGCTACATTATAAATTGTTCCTGTACTGACCATCTTGCAGTGTCCTCAGGCATGCTCTACGTCCTGTAATAAAACTGAATTACAGACAGACCTCAATTTGCTGGATCAGTAATAGACTAATTTTTTCAACATACCGTAGTGGTAATGGACTAATTTTTAGTCTGTCCTCCTCTCTCTTTTTCTGTGCAATGTGATCCTTGGTTTTAGCTTTTCATCTTTCCAGATCTGTGTTATGTATGGATTTTATAGTAATGTGCAGGCTGATTTACAGATTATTACATGTTCCGTATATTATTTTTCCTCCTTTTGCACTGCTTTTCAAAATGCAGATGTTGGTCCTGCTTCAATGATAGTAGGAAACCTTGTTGCTGGGAAGAGAATTGCACAAGCCTCAGGGAGAGATGTTACCCAGTTGGAGGATAACGATCAGGCGAGAAAGGTAACACGTCTGGTATTATTAAATATTTTAATAGACTTATTCAAAATGAGAAAAAAAAACCAGTTACAGTATTCTGATGAAACTAAGCATGGTGCAATTTGAGTGAATCTGAAGCATCTCCTTTTTTTTCCTGTTTCAGTTCCTATATTTAGCAGACATTCTTCAGTGGCGAGCTCAGACAACTCCAGATCATCCCCTCTTCCTTTTGTTGAATTCCAAGGTGAGAGGCATCTTAAGTCATACTTGGAGATTGAAATCAGAAAAAGATTGTTTGAATTCCAAGAAAATTCTGGCTAGAAGTCTTTTCCTAAAATGTTTCAGGTTATTTTGATGAAGTAGACTAAAACTGGTAGTTAGAAAGCAGCATAGTTTTCCCCACATCTGGAATTTAAGTATGCATTCTGCCTAGCTTAAAACATTGCGGTAATTTCATTTCCTGCTGGAACACAACTTTTGTCATATTAATGGAAGCCATGATTCTGTCTTCATGCCTGAGCACAAGGGCAAGTGGAAGTCAGAGCTAGAGGATTTTTTAATTAGAAGATCTAGAATTGACATAGACAACCCTTGGCACATTTTTGGATTCATTGGAGCATTGCACACCCTCAGGAGGCGCTGATGCTTTGTCATCAGCTGGGCTCTGCCACCTGAAGAGACGGCACTTACAGTCACTCGTACATGAAGAAGTAAAAGCTTTGGTTTTGGAGTACAGCATTTATGTATTTATAGGTTCTATATACTTATTTTATTCAAGGGCTGTCTGAGTCCTTATGACATATAACAAAGCAACAATTACGTTTCTTACTAAGTACGTAATTTTTGCTCATAGCCACTCTGCTCTGCATGTGGCTGTCAGTTCAGAAGCATTCGCATGCCCTGTGTATCCAACATTTTGTAAAACGGAGTGAAAAAAAATGTGCACTTTTGTATGTTCCTCAGTATTTCAACTTCACAGGGCTCGAGAAGCACTGCTGCTGTGCATATTTCAGAAAGCTCAAATGGTTTAGATTCTTCTACTGCTGTTCTGGCACTTTTTTATTCCACTTCTTTCTTTCCAGGAGGCAAAGCTGGTCAAAAAAATTTTATTTGAGCCTGTAGTCAGTGGCTACCCTTCCAGTGACAGTAACAACTCAGTGACAAGTGGAGTTTACCGTGTGCTGTGCTGAACTGCAGACATGCGAGACAGGGAGGGTGCTCTCAGAAGGTCCAGCAGCAGTCCTTGGTAAAGGATTTGCTTTAGAGGGTCTCATTCACACAGGCAAAATGGCTTAGGACATTGTTCAAAGTTCTGACTTATCTCATGAGACCCTGTTTTAGCAGAAGGGAATTCTTCAATATGGTTATTGTTAAAAGCCACATAATTGGTTTGCTCCTCTCTCAGAGTAAAGAGGCTTTTGAGGGAAGTTTTCTAGTATGAAGAAGCCCCTTTCTGGGTCACTTCATTCAGGCAATGTTTACCCTTCACAAGGAGACTGCAAAAAAACCCCATAAAATTTAGGTATGAAGAAATTATCTGTTGGTAAACAGGTCTTAAATAGCTGGGGACTAATAAACTGTGATGTTAAACATCAATGTGTTTGCAGCTGTCCATGAAAAACCCTCCTGTTTTGCACCTTTTTATGTCAATATTCTTCTCCCAAGTCCTTGAGCTGCTACTGTTCCTATATCACAAATACACTGCATTTACTATTCTTACTTTGCATGAGTTAGCTCCCAGAACTGAGCAGAGTGCCAGTGCCATCCTCTGTCACACTGGCCTTGGATCAGGCAGCCGTGCACTTGGGCTGATGGTTATGTGTGGCATCTCGTCCTGGACTTGAAACTGTGTAGCAAACATTTGCTGTGATAATCTTCATCTGTATTGTGGGAGGCTTGATCCAATCTCTGACTGTTTATTTCCCTCTGAGGTGGTTGTCCCACCTTTTTTTCTTGAATCAGATTGCAGTCTTGGAAAAACAGACACCTCACAATCTCACAGGCTTAAGGCTAAGGCATTGCTTCCTAGGCTGGATAGCAAAAGGATGTTTTCTGTCTTCACATCAAAAACTGAACTAAGCCTTTTGGAGTCCCTGAGACTTCACAACGGTCTAAGCAATCCAAAGATACAGCTGCTTCCATGTGAAGACTTTCCAATTGCATAGTTGTGGGAAATATGCTTTCTGCAAGATGGACAGTAGGTGCACTGAAGCAGAAGTGACACTGCATACCAACCTCAGCTCAGGTTCTTCTAAGACCCTCTGAAAGAGTATCTATACTGAAGGCATCAGCAGAGTTCCCTTTGCTGTTTTAAGACTGCCAATTGTGAAAGCAGCTAGAAGTTGTGCATTGTAGGGGAAAGCTGATGCAGTGCTTAACTTGCTGCTAAAACCATTGTGTTACTACTACTACAACAACTGTGTTTTCTCCCTTGGACTGTGAAATTTCAAATATTTGTAAGGTATTCTTTGTGGTAACAAATACATATAGAAGCTGCTTCGCTGCATGATGTTCAAAATAATGCATATAAAATTCTCTGGCATTCTAAAAGTCCATGGCACCGGCAGCATGGTTTCCAAAACACCGAGACAGAGTCTTTAAAAGTGTTTGCTGAATTGTTAAAATCAGGACAGTGAAATATTTCATCTGCAGCATGTACTTCATTCAGTTTCAAACTGCTCTCCACAGATTTTTCTGATGTTGCTTTTGTTTTGTGCAGGGTGCTGTAGCTAGCACTGCTTCCTGCGTACAGCTGCACAAGAGAGCAGAGAGAGTTGCAGTTGCACTGATGGAGAGAGGACGACTGAATGTCGGTGACCACGTGGCCCTGGTCTTTCCTCCAGGTAGGACAGCACAGACAGCAAAAAACAAAGCCAGACGTCACCAGAAAATAAACAACTCTTGCCAAGATAGAGCATTCAAACATCCATTTAATATAGTGGTATGTGGCAGTGACTTAGTAGTTCAAGGAATAGACTTCCTTTTTTGCATTTTATTATCAAGTCACTTCTCCAAGCAAACTACACTTACCAAACAATTCATCTAACCGCTCCCAGTGGCGGGGCAATTATGCAAGAGTAGTTTGATTTAAGCCACATGAAAGATTGTAATTTTTCAGCCTCAGAGAATGGAATAAAACTGCATATCTATCTGTTGAAAGCTAGATTAGGGATGTAGGTGTATGAACAGCCTTGCTTTCCTGAATGGCTGTCTCTAAAAGTGAAATCTGGACCCCAGACTTACATTACTAGTACATATTTTCAAGTGTACCTCATAAAAGTAGGATGATTACATATTGGAGAGTGATAATTGTGAAAAACAAATGTACGCTATTTAAAAGAATCTGAGTTGTCATCTTAATAAACTACAATACCTTGTTTTGGTTTTTTTGTTATTTTATGCTATTTGTCCATGAAAATACGGAAAATATTTTTCCATGAAAATGGAAAATATATCCCCACAAATGTAAATTTTATAGGGTTTGAACAATTTTTGCTAACTTAACCTTCTGGAATTGGGCATGGCCAAGAACAGCCTGTTGATTTGAAGATAACTTTTGTGACAACACTTACATCTTAATAAAATGTGTATTTTGATTTAGATGAAAGAGACTGGCTTTTTGCTCTGATAAAAATGGCTTTAATTTTACAAATATTCTTTACAGGAGTAGACTTGATAGCAACTTTCTATGGCTGCTTATACGCTGGCTGTATACCTATCACCGTTCGCCCACCTCATCCACAGAATCTTGCTACCACTCTGCCCACTGTCAAAATGATTGTGGAGGTATGTGTAAGACAGTTCTCTCCAAATGCTGTTGGTGGGTCTAGAATGGGTGATGCAGCCTGATAAATTGCTTTACCACTGTCAATGTAAAAGAAGTTAGGGGGAAAAAAGCCAGTGTGCTGTATCTGAGTCAATAAATACTTTTTCAGAAACTTGTTTACAAAGTTCTTCCTATTAGTTGTAATTTATTTTGCTTGGGTCCAGTGTTTTTCTTCATCTATTCAGGTTACTGGTTATCTCATCTGGAGGGACATGAAATCACTTGAGCATTCATTCACTAGTTTTATAAATGTTTTTAATGCTGTGTCTTTTACAGGTCAGTAAGTCTGCGTGTATCCTAACCACACAAGCAATAATGAAACTGCTGAAGTCCAAGGAAGCTGCAACAGCTGTAGATATTAAAACATGGCCCACTATTTTGGATACAGGTACAGAATGTTTGCTCACTGGCCAAAATGTAGTATGAAGACTGATTTATTTATTTTTTTGTACCATAACTGCCTAATTGAATGGATGCAGTGCAATGAAATAGCTATCTAGAAACTATAGAAAACATCTGGTAAAGATACATTTTTGTCCTGTGCTCTTTTTCCAAAATAGTAATATGGTACTCTTCTTTTTTATGTATTTTAAATAGATGAGTTGCCTAAAAAGAAGCTGGCTACAATTTTCAGACCTACATCTCCAGATATGTTGGCATACTTGGACTTCAGTGTGTCTACTACTGGTATATTAGCAGGAGTAAAGGTAGAGTAACAAGAGAGAGATTATTATACTTTGTTTCCTTATATATAGGCATATTTTGCATTCATTCCTTCTGCCAGCGAAAAAATACAAAAATGTAAGTAGACCACCTTGGGTGTTCAGAAAGCTTATTTTTAAATTTGCATGACCTCAGAATTTCTTGATGCACATTTTGAAAGCATTCAGTCTTACTGGCTTTATGTGAGCCACATGTTTGTGGTAAAATTCCTGAGTGTTACCGTTTGTGATTTATCAGAGAAATGTCATGTCATTGTCATCATTCGATGTCATGACAGATGTCATTTGCCAATAGCATGAAAAGTACCTGTGAAATTTTGTCCTCACAACCCTTTCCTTTTTAAAGGCGCTGAAAAAAATCCACGCCACTACACATTGCCACATCTTCTAAAATAAACTTTTCTATCAGTTAGTACATGTGATAACCCTTTTTATAAGAATTCCCTGAGAGTGCCTGTTTTCCTCTTACAGATGTCACATGCAGCTACAAGTGCCTTATGTCGCTCTATAAAGCTCCAGTGTGAGCTGTACCCCTCACGTCAGATTGCCATCTGCCTGGACCCGTATTGTGGCCTGGGATTTGCACTGTGGTGCTTGTGCAGGTATCGTTCACTCGTAGGCTTTCTCACGTGTTCCCAGCCTTCTCTAGAATCCAGCAGAACAGTTGTGGATGAAACCGTCAGAGAAACAAAAAAGAACCCTTATATATTTCATAAAATACCTTTTTGGTAACAAAATTCATTTAGTTAGTTACCTGAGTACTTTGGGTTTTGGAAGGGGAATTAATTAGATACCAAATCTAGGAAATTAAGGACTTCACTGTCTATTTCACATTGACTAAATAAATCCTTCTAAAGTCTTTGGAGATGAAACAGTATGTTCTTTACAAAACCCTTTAGGTGTTTGACTGCAAGATTGGTATGCTCTAAAAAATATTGCTAAAGGAAGCAATTAAATGTTTCTTAAAATAAACAAAACCTGAATTGATTAAATCAGATAACTACTATAATACAGCACATTTTGCAAAGCTGTAAAATTTTCTTGGTTTTGCCTTTTAAAACAAAGACTTAATAGTGTTTTAGATATTTAGTTTTAAAATTGCGGAAAGTGAATATGAAAGGTTATTTTTGTAAACAGATAAAGTTAATTTTACTGTAGTTAACCTTTACCTTCCCTCTCCAGTTTCCTCAACTGGAAGGGAAATGTACTGAAGGAAAACAAAAAATGTAACTTTGGTAACATCAAATGATTTATATCATCAATTAAGTGAGGCGGGGTGAAGGGAGAAGAAACCTCAGTGATGGAAGAATTAAAATCTTAATGGATTTAAAATATTTTTAGGAAAGGGAACTACATGTGTCATGCTTTTTATACGAGAGTTAATACAAGGTGATGTATTTCATCCAAGTTGCAGCTTTGTTTTAGTGTGAAAGACTGTTTTATTACAGACTGATTTTTTTTTTTTTTTAATTTCAGTATGTTTAAAAAGAAAACAAAACCCCCTCATCATATTTCCCATTACAAAAACACATCAGTTCTACTTAGGACAAATGACAAATGTGTCAAGCTACCTGTTAGAAGTAGAGATGCTTTTATTTTTTCAAAATGCATTGGCTTATCTAAGCCTGGTTTTAGAGAGGAGTGTGTCACTGATTTGTTGATAGTAACTGATCAAAAAAACATTTGGTCATTTAAGACTGTACGGTCATAGTGTGTAGTGTCTTGAAATGAATATGTAATAATTTAAAAAAATAAAAATGGAAAGGTGGTATGACTTTCTGTCCACTCATGTTAACTGGTATCCACGTTAAATATTTAACATAAACACTGTTTAGTTTAAAAACCAACACACTTACGGCAAAAGCTAGAAAATTGCACAAAAAACTTGAACGGTGCAATATAGGTGCTAAAGAGACTCAATTCACTCAAAGAAAAACCTAGAATGACTCACAAAAATTGTACCAATTGTAACTGGAGTGATGTCTCAAATCCTAACATTTTAGTGTCAGGTGTTGTGTATATTCAAGGCATTGAGGATTTCCCTATAGTTCAACACAATTTACTGCAGGACAAATACACTCACCTTAATGTTTGTGACTTAACTCAAGCCCATAGTTCTTGCCCAACTGAGAAATACTTGCTCTCTGTGAAGAAGATAAGCTTAAGTTCCAATAGATACCAAGCTCTCCGTTTTTCGGTATTTTCTTCATTCCGACTTTATGATTTTGGGCTTTTTTACACTGGCTCGAAGTTTTTATGTTCCTTCTTCTTTATCTCCCTAGTGTATATTCAGGTCATCAGTCTATTCTAGTCCCTCCTCTGGAACTGGAGAGCAATGTGTCTCTGTGGTTGTCTGCTGTAAGTCAATACAAAGTGCGAGTCACGTTCTGCTCTTACTCTGTGATGGAGATGTGCACCAAAGGACTTGGAACACAGACCGACACACTCCGGGTGAGGGGACTTCATTTTTCAGCTTACTGACATACAAATACATGTATCTTTCTAAAACGGTTTCATTTTGACTTTTAGAAGGTGGGCAGTAAGTGGTTCTTTGAAAGCCTTTCATTATGACTTGGTTTTTGGAAAACGTTAAGATTGCTGGAAGTTTCAGCTGTCAAGTTACTAGTGAGGAAAAAGAGAAGTCTTATGTTTTCAACTTATTTGTGCCATCTCTGTGCTGCTGGGTATTTCTGGGATTTTGGGCAGAATATGTAGCAAATCTATCAACTTTTTCTTGTCTGCAAAAACAAAAAAATAGCACGAAGAACCAAACAAATAAAACTCATACCAATAAAGAAAAAGACCAAAACCCCACTAAACACCCCAAACCAAAAAACTTCTTCCCTGGAAAACAAAACAAAACAAAACAAAAAGCTTCCCAAAACCTGGCAAGTCTCACCTGCTTTCAGATCTCTGGACACCAAAAGTATTGAGTTCTGCAATGGAACAGGAATTACACACTAATATATCCATTTATCTCTTTACTGAAACTTGGTATCTTTGAAAAGGCACGTCTGTATTAATGGTAGGAGAGTTTCCACAGCTGTAGTAACTGAGCTGCTCAGGACTTCCACTGGGAATGTCTGACAGCTTCCTGTGCCCAAGAAATCAGCTCCATTGGGCTTATTCGTGTTCTCAGAATAGAGAAAAATCTGTCCCTCTGTTCTCTGGGACCATGTTGAAGGGACTCCTGGCCCTCAGCCAGCGGGTCCAGGTTCCCGTTTTTTGCGCCAAACAAAGATTCTGGGCACAATTTTAAGGGGTTGTCCTGGGTGGATAGAGCCAAACTGAGTGCAGTCTGTATCTATATTATTTAACCAGTTCATGTCAGTTATTCTAGTCCATCTATTCCACAAATTAAAACGGCTGATTTCTCTTCAAACTTAAAACATTGGTGTTTTCTTCACTCAACTTCTCAGATGAAAGGAGTTAACCTGTCCTGCGTGCGAACGTGCATGGTGGTTGCAGAGGAGAGACCAAGGATTACATTAACACAGTCTTTCTCTAAGTTATTCAAAGACCTGGGCCTCTCTGCTCGTGCAGTGAGCACTACGTTTGGGTGCAGGGTCAACATAGCGATTTGCTTACAGGTGAGATTAAAGTGTTTATTCCTTATGCTTATGGACAGAATCCCTGGGAACTTTATAGAAAATCATGTTCAGGTCTATGTAATTTTTTTAAAATCACTAGAGTTTCTATTGCTTGCTTGATTCAGCACCAAATTAAATAAACCTTGAAGACAAGGATTATGATAATTTCACTTTTCTGACTCATTGACCAATTGATTTGCCTTCCTAATACAGAGGGTCAGTATTAAGAAACTTGTTAAGAAACTTGTACACAGCTTCCTGTTCATAAACATATTAAATATTTCAAGCAGTGCTATATCAGCTTTTGTGTGATTCAGATTTTGTCTGTTTGAAAATAGCTTATTGTTTATGTGGAATTAAATGGAAGACAGAGTTCCTCACATGAGACTCAGGAAAATTTACAAGGTTGGCGGGATTTTTTACTTTCAACATGTATTATCAACATGCAGATACATTTGTTTCACCTCATGTAAGAACTGGAGGTTTTTTTCAACTAAAGGCATAGAATTAAAAGCTTTGAGGGGGAGAACACAGCCCTACTTCATAGACTGGAGATAAAACATACTGCG
Organism: Scolopax mira; assembly: GCA_004320125.1. Lineage (NCBI taxonomy): Eukaryota > Metazoa > Chordata > Aves > Charadriiformes > Scolopacidae > Scolopax > Scolopax mira. The sequence continues at coordinate 19,237 of BJBW01014252.1, read as the reverse complement.
TGATAGTGTAGTATTCGGTTGATATCTTGTATGTCTAATTTAACCAGATTAAATCTAACTTTTCTTAAGGAGATGTTTCTTTTTCTAGTTAGGAGAGGGAGGGGAAAATTTCTTCCACAACTTACCTGAAAATCAGGTACTAAGTATAGTCTAGAAAATGGCAAAGCACCCTTGCTTTTGGGAAATTCTTGAATAATAGATAAACTGCTCAAGTTTCAGATGTGATAGTATGTAGCTTTTTATGTGAGGAATTTCATACGTGGCACATGCATTAACTATGTGTGTAATTCTAAGTTTTAATTTCAATCTTATTGGTATGAATTATACAACAAAGATTCAATTAAGATTGCTACCATGCTTCTGCAAAACTTTTTTTCTTTTTTCTTTCTGGTGCTCACCAGGTGAAGGAAAGCCTTTTTACCTCTCAGAATATATATTCATATTCTTGATTTCCCACAGGGTAGATGTTTTGGGACATGAGATTCTTGAATAGGTTGCCATTCATAATTGTTTCTTTAGTTTCTATAGTTCCTTTCACACATGTTAAAGGAGAAAAAGTTCTTAAAAACCCCTAGATAAATGGTTATAAAGAAATGCATCTGGATCAATTTTATGAACTGGTAGGTGGAAAAATAGAAAGGATATAGATGAAATTAAGATGACTGTACAGAAAGTTTTTAAATTAATTGAATAAAACATTTCAGATGCCAAGTGTGAAAGAATATCTTTCTGAATTGCCCGTCTAAATAAGAGTTTTAGACAATTCTGGATTGTCTAAAATTTTGGAATTTTGTTGTTCAGAATGTACAAAGGGGAAAAAATAGTTTTTCTACAGAATGTTAAATGGCAATTTGAGAAGTACTCCAGGAAAACTGTGAACAGGGTAGGGCTGGTGGGCAGATTAAATTCCCTTCCATTTTATGCTGTTTTCATTTCTGGTCTTCATTCTTAAGCCCTTTTTTTACTGTTTGGTTTTTCTTTAAAAACCCTTTCCCCCATTCTTCCAAAGCAAAACCTGTATTTGACTTTTTTAAACCATGGAATTTAAGTGAATGTTGATCAATAGCCAAAGTGAATTGGTATTTGGTACAAATTAGCATGCATACAAATACATAGCGTCTTCCAGCCTTACTGGACTGGCTTACTGAGGTGAGGTTTCTGAAGCCTTTAGACACTTACAGATGAGGAGGGATTTATGATAAGGCAACAGGCATGTTGCCTCTTAAACCTCTTCTTGTTTATTAACTAGGACTTGCATTTTTCCCAGTGAACCCTTAAAAGTACCAAGCTCTTAAGTAATCTGAAATGGAAAATTTCTTTTCACTGTAAAACAGTGTGAGTTTTGTTTTCTGTCTTATTCTGTGTATCTTATGTTTCCACTGCCTCTTTGTTTGTATTTTCTTTTTTTCCCCTTTCTCTCTGTTTCACACATTTTGATGGCCTCTGTTTCTTCTGTTTGTGGTCCCACTGTCAGCCAAACAGGCTGAGCAAGCTGGCTGAACAGGTATAGTGATGCATGTGTGCTTGTAATGTCCTAAAGTCTGTCTGGGTCAGTGGTTTTACTCTATAATTAATGTATGCCATTTGAGAGAATTTTAATTTGAAAGAGATCGAGATTATTTTTTCCCTAAAAAAGTTCAATTTTACTCAGAAAGAACATTTGTAGCTTAAATACAAAACCTCTTTCTCAAACGAGCCAGAAAAGGGGGTATAGCAGTGATTAAAAATGGTATATTCCTAAAGAAAAAGATCATAGCATTCATCTGGTGTGACTGTCCATGTCATTGAACCTCAGCAGTGCTACAGAAGTGCAAAGGAATGTAATTAGAAAGACATTATTACTTTCTCCAGTGCTGCAATCTTGAGCTGGTGGCAAAGTGTCCCCATTTCAATTATTTCTGAAGTGAGGAACCACGCTATGGGGGTCACATTATAGGTTTAGTCACCAAAACCTTGCCTGTGTTTTACCTTAAATATGCATTTCACAGTAGTTTCGGCTTGTCAAGATAAAATTTTGCTGGGGTAAAAAATGAGGTCCCCTGTTTCCATGTTGAGAAATGAGAAACCTCTCAGTGCAACAGAGTTTTGCTGAGGCTGTTGCTAGTGTAGAACTGCTCTTATATGGCCTTCTGCAGTAGCCCTGAAAAGACACAGGTTGGTTGGAGTTATGTTTTAGTTAAAGGTTGGGGGTGTTTTCTTTGAAGTTGACAAAACAGAGTTTAAACAGAGTTTAACAGCTGAGCTTTGTGAAAGGGTTTAGGCCCACCTAGGTGTATGCTTACATGCTTTGCACTTGCTATGTAGTCTTTAGAGGAGGTGCTTACCAAAATCAAAACTTTAAAACTTGAGACTTACCTGTATAAAGACATACTTCACTTGTGTGTTCATTTACTGATGCCATGAAACATCAAAGGTTTATGGCAGTCACTCTAGAAAGGGGGCTGTTCTACTGTGTTTCCCGTAGATTAGGGCAATACCTTATGTGTCAGTAAAAAAGGGAGAGGAATTTGTGAATTTTTGTGGCTGTGAGAATGAAAGCAGGATTTTCTGGCTTCTGTTGAATTTGGTTTTTTTTCTTTCTTATTCTTAGGGAACAGCAGGACCAGATCCAACAACAGTCTACGTAGATATGAGAGCACTTCGACATGACAGGTACAGATTATTTTAAACCATTAACTATTTAATGACTGTAGAGGAGAAAGTTCAACCTCATTGCCTCATTGACTTGGTATGTTGAAACGTTCCTGCCAGCAGCGTATCTTTTATTGCTGTATAGAAGAACCCCCCCTAGAGAATCCTTTGATGGCAGCTGTGTGCTGGAAGCAGTCCAGCATCTCTCCCTCCATCCTTACTTTCTAGACCCTCACCTAACTGCCTGTCTGTTCACTGGTCTTGTATAATCTAGACTTATTAGCCATTTCTTACCTAACCAGACCATTAGCAAAAGATGACCTTGCCAACTGTCTGGTTAGTCAATAGAATCACAGAAACAGGGTGGGCCAGATCTCTGGATGTCCCTCATGCAACTGCCTGCTCAAAGCAGGTCAAGCCTCAAGGCTTCATCAGATTACTGAGCGCCAGGATAAGTTCAGTACAGAAAATCTCCAAGAATGGAGATTCCCCTCATTTCTGAGTGTTATGTGCTGAGACTGACACCCGGCTCTGGGGAACTCTTCTTTACCGGCATTTCCCGTCCTCCATGTTATGTCCCTGGCCTCTTTTAGTGATGTGCAACTCCAAGAAATCTGTCTCCATCTTCTCTCTAACAATCCTTTAGGTAGTCGAAAAAATACAGTTATATCTCCCTTAGTCTTCTTTCTTCCCCTCCCTTTAGTGGGATTCCCTCAGTCTTTCTAGATCCAATGAATTGATGTCAGACCTGTACTGCAGTGTATCAAAACACACACACGTTCTTCTATGTACACACATGTCATCTGGAAACTTCCAAGGATACATCATTGTATCAGACTTAATTCTGTAGTCAGAAATTTCATATTAATTTGTCTCGTGGCTAAGTTAGTTAATTGTATTAACGGCAGTTGGTGCCAGCAGCACCAGGTTTAAGCTATAAGTTTAGTTAGGTACATATGTATGTATTTGCTTCTGTACTTACTTTAAGAAACATAATGTCAAGACTTGGTGCATTTGCTTTATTATATTTTTTAATTGATAACATTAAATTAGGGCCTTATGTTAACTGGTAGCTTTTGAGACTACTCATCTGTGTTTTTGCAAGCGTAAATGGTGGCTGTTAGAAGGCAAAATGGTTGCTGTTAGAAGGCAAGCTATTCACCGTCATTTGCACGATCCCAATTTGGCATCTGGACAGATCAACATAAACTATTGTCATTTTCTTCTTATTTAATATATCACCATAACTTGCATGCTATATATTTCTGTTAAAAACAAGTTCTGCCATAGCCTCAAAGCTGCTGCTGTGTTAGTCAGTTCTAGTTTATAGTGTATTCTAACAATATATGTGAGCTGCTTCTCTTGAACACCTCTCCTACTGCACACAATTCCTGTTCCTTCTGTAAATGTGCTGTCTTCATAAGTTATACTACTAATGGACTGCATACTGTCACTTACTTCCATTTAGGCTGCTTGCTCTTCAGTTTTTGTAATTCCTACTGACACTGTGCAGTGGTTCCATGTGGCACAAGCAGAGGTCCAGAAGAGTCCAACAAAGAAAGTGAATTTAAAATGCTAGTGGAACTGCAGCCTCAGAGCTCTGTTGGAAAATCTCTCCACAGAGCTAAGTTTCTGACTCTTAAAAGAAACGTGGTCAATGGGAATCCTAATACGGAAGTCTTGAAGATAGAAACTCTTAGCTGTCTTAATGCATTGTGAATAACTAAGCATAATTGGCTGGCATCCTAACAGTTTTGTCATTGCAGCTAAGGACAGGATAATATACTGAATATACTGGAACACATCTATTTAACTTCTATTTAAGTTCATAACTCCTTGTACAAATGCATTATTTTATCTTTCTCAGGGTGCGTTTGGTAGAGAGAGGTTCTCCACACAGCCTGCCACTTATGGAGTCTGGGAAGGTGAGAGAGTGAGAGCAATCCTTCTTCCTCATGATCCTTACCTGGGTGGTGAGCTGCTTCAGCTGAATCTCAGTACAGAATCTGTGCTTCATAGTCACAGTGTATCTCGCAGAGGCACTGGAGCTTGGATAAAATGCACAGATAGTTAAAATGAAGCCAGGTGTGTAAAGTGAAGCAATAGGAAAAAACTGAAGACCTTCATGTGGAAGACATTTTTCAGTTGGGAAACAAACTTCAACTCACAGGCTGCAAAATAGCTGATTTAAATAATTAGAGTTTAAATAATTAAACTTTAGAGTTTAAATAATTAAACAACTTATTAAGAAGAGATGGTTGATATCTGTCATACAGAGAGGAGTAGAAAGGGAAGAATTGCACAGATCGTTGACTTCTGTGGCTCTGCATTATTGATTTTTCTTTTGACGAATTCAAGTTCTCTTAACTTCTTCTTTTAAACATTTGCTTCTTATTCAAGATTCTTCCGGGGGTAAAGGTCATCATAGCACACACAGAAACCAAGGGACCTCTGGGAGATTCGCATTTAGGAGAGGTAAAACTTGATGCTGTTGTACCTTGTTTATCAGTAATTATTTAATATATAGATAAATCATGTCAGATAAACATGTCTCCTAGTGGGACAGCCACATAATGTGTGGCAAGTGAATGAACTCGACAGAGAGGTGGAATTGTTTACATATTTGTATGTACACCTGCATGGTTTCCTCCATCCTCTGCAAAATGACTGCATGCCAATACCAGGTGATTTCAGATGACTAGTCTGGGTCTGATTGGCACCTAGAAGAGGCAATGAGTAACTTCTATCAGTGGACAGTAGTAAAGAGGTCATTTGCTGTTTGACTTAATCTTTGGTTTATATACATCTGGATTTGTTTATACTAAGATGCCCAACTAATAGAAGATTGCAAGTTAACAGATGTACTGTTCCAGTAAGCCAAATGCCTAGTTCATTTTTCCTCTTTACTATCCCAGATCCCATGTATTTATGACTCCTTTTTACTTTTTCTTCCTGATGATTTCTGTGAGGCAGAAGTTAATGACTTATTTTAATAAAACTACTGGAATTTTAGGAGCAACAAAATTGTCAGTGGAACAGATATTTTAAATGTATAAACAATGCTGCCTAGGTCTGGAAAAATAGCTTCTGTTTATATGGGAATGATTCCCTTTTGTTTTGTGGGGTTTTTTTGTGTCCCTTAGATATGGGTGAGTAGTCCACACAACGCTACTGGTTACTACACAGTGTATGGAGAAGAAGCACTGCATGCTGATCACTTCACTGCTCGCCTGAGTTTTGGAGACACTCAGACCTTATGGGCTCGCACTGGGTACCTTGGCTTTCTGCGCAGAACAGAACTTACTGATGCTAGTGGAGGTGAGAGAAAACAAATGTGCATTATTACAAATGTGTTTGTGTTTGAGCTAGCAAAGAGTAAGCTGTCAGTAAAAAATGCTGAATGTAATAACAGGCATTGTTACTCTGTACATACTCACTGATTATAATCACACTGGGTACTTGTACAAAATGAGAAATTCATAATTCTTTTTTAACAGATGTAGAAATCTTCCTTTATTTCCACTTGCACAAAATAATATGAGCACATTTGTTATAAGCACTAGAGCCTTACTAGTCACTTTTCCCCAGAACCTCTTCCCTTACAGTCAGGATGCAGTATTTCAGTGCTGATCTAGAGAATGCAAATAACGTTAAGTCGTTCGACGGTTTTAGAAGATGCTCAAATACCAATGATTTCCCAGCCTTTCAGAAGTTAAAGGTCTAGAGAAGCAACTTCTCCATAATTTTCCAGTGTAGAAAATAAATTGTTAATCTCATTTTTCAATCTAAGATGTCTAACCTTGAGAAATGTAAGCAGATGGAAGAAAAACTGCTCCTTTTTCTGTTGAGACAGAATATAGAGACGGTAAAATTCTTGATTTTCACGCATTTTTTTAAAAAAAAAATCTAAACATCCTAAGAAAAGGAGTTTGAATGCTTATAACTTATTAGAAAATGTATATTGCTAATTGTCTGTGATTGGGTTTTAAATGAACGGTGGTATTTACTCGGGGGTCAGTGTCCCCTCATGGCTGGCACTGGATAATGATCCGTAGGGAGTTCACAGACACCTTTTACATTCCCTGTAACGACTCATGGTACAAGATGGAAAAGCAGTGTGACTGCTTCTGCTTCGTGAGTGTCTGTTTAGGGGACACCATGTATGTCCATCCTACTTTCAGTCCTCCATTATGTGACGGAAGAAGAGTGAAGAGAGCAATTTGTTGAAGGTGTAGACTTTTGTTGAGGAGGTACCACATCTGCGAATACTATCCCATCAGTGGATACCAGTCCAGGGTTTAGAAATGCTCCATGATGTAACTCTGTTGGATCTAATTCTAAGAGAGAGTCATTGTCCAGTCTACTGTACTGGTGTGCTATTCAGTCTCCCTGAGGCTCTTGAGAGTAAGAAAGGTGGATACTATTGATCCAGCTGGAGAAATCCCTGCAGCCCACTACGTCCTGCACACTTCCCTCTTCCCCAGAGTGCTAGCAGAGAGCAGAAGGTGAATTCTTTAAGTCTTTATCAGAGATATGTGGTATCCGTAGCCCACAATTACCACTACTACACAGAAGGATCCCTTCTTGGCCTCTCCACCCATTCAACCTACTTAGTACACTGAGCAGTTGTGTTGGCCAGGCCCTCACGAGTCTCTGTTTCTAAAGGAATGTGGTCTCAGGCTATCAATGGGAGCTGATGAAACATAGATCCAGCTCCCTGAAAAAGCTTTTACTACATAGAATCATAGAATGGTTAGAGTTGGAAGGGACCTTAGAGATCATTGACCCCTGTGGTCAATGCCCTGGGCACGGACACCTCCACTAGAGCAGGTTGCTCAAAGCCTTATCCAGCCTGGCCTTGAACACTTCCAGGGATGGAGCATCCACAAGTTCCCTAAGCAATCTGTTCCAGTGCTTCACCACCCTCACAGTAAAGGATTCTTCCCAATATCTAATCTAAATCTCCCCTCTTACAATTTAAAACCGTTACCCCTTGTCAAAGAGTCCCTCCCCAGCTCTCCTGGAGCCCATTCAGATATTGGGAGGCTGCTTGAAGGTCTCCCTGGAGCCTTCTCTTCTCCAGGCTGAACACCCCCAGCTCTCTCAGCCTGTCCTCATAGGGGAGGTACTCCATCCCTCTGATCATCCTTGTGGCCCTCTGCTGGGTCCGTTCTAACAGATACATGTCCTTCCTGTGTTGAGGACTCCTAAGCTGGACACAGAGCTCCAGGTGGGGTCTCACGAGTGCAGAGTAGAGGGGTAGAATCACCTCCCATGACCTGTTGGCCACACTTCTCCTGATGCAGCCCAGGATGAGATTGGCTTTCTGGGCTGCCAGCGTGTGCTGCCGGGTCATGTTGAGCTTCTCATCCACCACCACCCCCAAGTCCTTCTCAGGGCTGCTTTTTAGCCATTCTCTGCCCAACCCATATTTGTGCCTGGAATTGCCACGTCCCAGGTGCAGGACCCTGCACTTGGCTTGGTTGAACTTCGTGCAGCTTGCATGAGCCCACCTCTCCAGCCTGTCCAGGTCCCTCTGGATGGCATCCCTTCCTTCCAGTGTGTCATCTTCCCTTTCAGGGCTGGTAGAGCATGATAAAAGATCACTCAACCAATGAGCTGTAAGTTTTCCTTGCTTTCCTTAGGGTAGTTACTGGGCCTCCAGGGCACATTGTACGGCTGCTCAGTGCAAGATTCTGCACTGGATGCTTTGACAGATTTGTCCTTCTGTGACTTTTCAAAGTGAAATGGCTCTCTGTTCTTGAGAACGGTGGCAGTTGACAGAAATTGGAATCTGTGAGCAGACGTTCACAAAGAAAGAGAAGTTGCAGGTGACAAGGCACCAAATTACTGTAGCAAGATGTTGTGCCTTGTAGCTTTCTGAAAAATCATGTATCATAGACATTTTTATCCCTGTGGAACAATGTCAGTTGTACTTCAGGTTATCAGCATTTGAGAGGCTATGTGTGGCGAACTCACGTAGCGAGCATGCATGAAATACAGTGCAGCTTCCCAACATGCTTTTCGTCTCAAGTTACACAATTAAGCAGATTTATAAAATGGTTGACAAAAAAAGAAAAAAAAGCAAAGTTGAACTCGACAGAGTTACAGGATGAATGTGGTAATGTGGAGAGCACGTCCTTCAAGAGGGGTCTAGGAGAGCCTTGCTTATTTAATGTAGCAAAGCTAAGGCTGATAAGGGAATAGAGTTGTTCTCACTGCATTAATTGTGGGGAGCTTAAGGAGCTAAGAAAAAGATTGCTGGCATGAGAACAAGTGGATATAAGCTCATTTTAAAAGAATAAAAGAAAATTGGAAATTGGAAAAGTCTTCCTATTGACCAGAGGAGAGTTCTCTGGTAAGAATAGCAGGACAAAAATATACTTTGACAATGTATTTTGATTGGGTTTATGAGCTTAGATTACCTTATGTGAGAGAAGGGGCAGAATTGGATGATCCAGAACCTCTTTTTAGTCTGGTTTCATTTGTTTAGAGTCAGTAGTGCTAAATGGCCTCTTAATTCTTTTCTCTCCAGATGGTAGAGCTTGATGATTATTATAGATTCTTTCTTCTAGGAAGCACTGGGATCATCTTAGAATGTCAGGAATAAATATGTACAAATGCCTATATTTGTTGTGTAGATCTGATGATGTTTCAAATGTGTGTGCTATATTGCAGAGAGGCATGATGCCCTGTATGTGGTAGGCTCCTTGGATGAAACACTGGAGCTCAGAGGAATGAGGTACCATCCCATTGATATAGAGACCTCTGTGATAAGAGCACATAAGAGCATCGCGGAATGGTAAGAGCCTCAGTATTACTTTTGTGTATCTTTTTATTTCTTCTAAAGCAGCAGAAATCAAGCTTTGTGGAACAGCATGGTAACTGAGAGCTTGCTCTAGTGTGAACTCACCAAAACTTTGCTTAGAAATTACTGCAGTGAGTGTAACTGACATATAATTCTCTTTCCCCTGCCTCCACTGGCAAGCCCACCCCTGTAGAAGTTTGATCTCCATAGTCTGAAGGACAGGGAGGGCAGGGCATGAAGGAGGCAGCACAGCACAGCACTTGCAACTTGTGGTGCTGATTTCCCTGGCTGTGTCGGAATGTACACGCTTGGATGTGGTGAACACATCACAAGCACTTCTTGAATGGTATCTTCTAACATGTGGGTTTGGTCCTAATGGATGATACATGCCATGTGGATCTAGGTCCTCTTCAGTCTCAAAGTGGTAGTATTTACTTGTAAGCTTTGGGAGGTTTTGTCTTTCCTTTATTAATCTCTAAAGATTTACACAAATACGTTAATATTAAGTATGCACATAAAGAATGTGAAATCTTAATGGTTCCCATTTTAATACAGAAGTGCACAGGACTTCTATATACATAATCAATCATGTATCTAAAAGAGAAGAAGGCCTACTTATGGTACATGGACAATTAAAAGAACAAGTGGCAGAGAATATCCCTCTTGACTTACAGATATTTTCACATTATTGTTATATCACTTGTTCTCATTTATTATATCTTTCAAGTCCTATATAATATTCAAGTCCTTGAACAATGTAATATTTATATTTCCAGCATAATATTTAGTTTATTTCCAGTGAGCTTTGTCTTTCCAGTAAGCTTCCTTTGACTATGTGTTTGTTTTTTTCTCACCATTAATGTTTGTCTCATGCTGGCAGTGCTGTATTTACATGGACCAACTTGCTTGTGGTGGTTGTGGAGCTGGAAGGCTCAGAACAAGAAGCGTTGGACCTGGTCGCACTGGTAACGAATGTGGTTCTGGAAGAGCACTATCTCATAGTAGGTGTTGTGGTCATTGTGGACCCCGGTGTTATTCCTATCAACTCCCGCGGTGAGAAACAACGAATGCACTTGAGAGATGGTTTTTTAGCTGACCAGCTGGATCCTATTTATGTTGCTTACAACATGTGAAAACTGAAAATCACATCAAGGCTAAAGCACCAAAATCAAGTGACTTTGCAAAGAATAACATCAGAATCCATTTTCTGTGTTTTTAAAAGCCACTGAAGCCCTTATGAAAATGGAGATGCTAATCTTCACAGACCTCGGATTGCATTTGCTTTCATAAATCCATTGTAACAGTTACAGCTGTCTTAGGATGGAGAGTTTACTGGAATTCCTGAAGGAAGTTTATTACAACTGTCATGGACCAATGTTTTCTTACAGTAATTATGAATGTGAGTACTTGATGCACTGCATAAAAGAACATAAAGCAGGGTGGGAGAGAACACCAGCTGTGAGGAGGACTCTTGGAAATAATACTGAAAGGCGTGAGTAACCATTCAAAGTTTACCCTCCATATAATTGTTTGCAATATATTGGCAGTATCTGGGTTGGGATGTAACTTTCACGGTTGCACACATCTCTACCACGTTCTCTACTGTACGGAAAGGAATTTTGCACATAATTGAGATTAAAATGCAGCCTTTTTATTTTAAATCACTGACTCATCCTTATTCAAAAGCAACAAATTCATTACAATCCTGGATTCAATATAACAACAATTATGCTGCTGTTCAGCCTTTTTGTACCAAGCAAAAACAAATAGTGCAACTGTAAAAAGGTTACTTATTGTGCCATGCTGGACTCTGTAATGCTATAAACTTTATAATAGAATATAAGTTAATATCCAGCTTTAATTACTTGATGCAGGAGCCTTCACTGCTCTTGCTGTTGTAACTTCATGTTAAAGTTGCTTGTTTTCATAGCATTAGCTGTTAATTACTGCCCTGCATAACGCCAGGTTATTCGAAAATTCATTCCAAAGCCAATAGTCTCTAAATGATTTGTAGAAATGTTTACAAAGCATGGTCTTACAGTATGTTTTTCCTGAATATTCTGTGCAAAAACGTATGATAGTGATTTTTTTTTTTCCACTGTGGAAAAAATATTCAGTGTTAAGTTACCTTGATTTGCTGTGGTACAAACTTTCTTCTTTTTTTTTTAGAGTTGTGTTTAGACTTTTTTGTTCAAGCTGACATACCCAATTGGTTGAGTCACACTTGACTAATTGAGGTTTTGAAGTTTCTGCCTGATCTAATACTGCAGTGAACCTAATTCAGAAAGAGAATGTTAAGCTTCTCAAATACTTCATGTATTTGAAGATAAGCATGAAAATAACAAATAATTATTTTTATAGGGTTGTTAAAGACTTTGAGCTACATAAAATTTTTTTAATAATGCTAAGTTTGGTAAAAAGCCAGGTTTCTCTGCAAGGCAATTCTGCCTGGATCAGTGCCTAAGAAAGATGGATGTCAGTTTCCTGGTATAAGGATATCAAATTGACTCTTGGTCAAATAAACTATAAATTCTTCAACAAAAAAAAAATTCATATATAGCAGTTCTTTGCCCTCATGGTGTTTGACTGTGGTACATTATACAGCTGCACACTCTACTATGACTGTAATTATGTACAGAACTTGTCTAACTTAAGTACAGCAGCCTTTGGCAGTGGATTATGGGATATTCCTCGTAACAAAACAGCTGGCAAAACTACCTAACCCTAATTTTAATGTTGTAGTTTTTCAGCAAATAAAGCATTGCAGGATTTTTGTATTGAGATATTGATGACAGTGAGACAAGTTGCCCTGTAAATCCAAAACAAAAAAGCACATTAAACATTTCAAAACAGCTCTTGAAAATGACTTGCTGATTGTTAAAACTTGGGCTGTTAGATCAAAAATTTAGCTTATCTACAGTGCAGTTTTCCTTTGTGTTTTGGACAGTTTAATGCGTTAACAGCTTTTTCTGCAAAATTTCATTTTGCAACTGCACATCCTCAAAGTTTGGGTGTTCTTGGATTTGTTGTTTTCAGTACCCAAATGGAAATGCTCTCTGGGGTCTGGCTTGCCACCCTGCCCTGTGAGGGGGTTCCTCCCCACCCACAGCAGGCACCTGCCACACACCAGACTTTCTGAGCTTTTGGGGTGAGGACACAACAAGGCCAGTGGTGCATCTCGACGTGAATGCCTGCTGTGCCGCCCGGCCACGGAGCGGCCTCCCATCCGAGGCGCTCCCCAGAGCCGCTGTCAGCCCCCTCCCGCGGGAGCGGCGCCGGGGACACCGCCGGACGCGCCCCGCCTGCGAAGGGGAAGATGGCGGACGCCCGCCCGCCCTGGAGGCGGCTGCACTTCGCTTCCTGACGTCACCACTGAGCGCCCGCAGCGCATGCGCGCGGGGCGTGGGCTCGTGCCGCCGCTTCCGGGGCGCGGCGCGCGGGCCACCGCCATGGGGGCGCGGGGCCGGCGGGGCTGGGCGGTGTCCGCCGGGGCGGAGCGGCTCCACAGGTGCGAGCAGTGCGGGAAGGCCTTCGCGCAGGCCGGCGGCCTGGCCAAGCACCGCCGCGTCCACACCGGGGAGAAGCCCTACCGCTGCCCGGTCTGCGCCAAGGCCTTTGCTCTCTCCTCGGGGCTGGTCCTCCACAAGCGCACCCACACCGGAGAGCGACCCCATGCTTGCTTGCTCTGCGGCAAGGCCTTCATCTCCTCGTCGCACCTTGCCCTCCACCTGCGCTCCCACACGGGCGAGCGGAAGTACCAGTGCCCCATCTGCGGGAAGCTCTTTCTCCAGTCCTCCCACCTGGTGCGCCACAAGGCCATCCACACCGGTGAGAGGCCCTTCAAGTGTGAGGACTGTGGCAAGCTCTTCGGGCGTTCCTCACACCTCGCCACCCACCGCCGCGTGCACACCGGTGAGAGGCCCTTCAAGTGCCTGCAGTGCGAGAAGGCCTTCACACAGAAGGCTGGGCTGGTCCTCCATGTCCGCCTGCACACCGGGGAACGGCCCTACAAGTGCGAGAAGTGCGGGAAGAACTTCCGCTCCTCTGCCCACCTCATGTCACACCAGGTTCTCGAGTCGGGCGAGAGGAACTTCAAGTGCTCCACCTGTGGGAAGGCCTTCAAGCAGGCGTCATCCCTTAAGCAGCATCTGAAGACCCACGAGGTACGGGAGCCTCAGTGCTGCTCGGTCTGCAGCCGAACCTTTTCCAGGTCCTCTTACCTCCAGCTTCACATGAGGACACACAGTGGGGAGCGGCCATACCACTGTTTGCTTTGCAACCGGACGTATGCCAAAATTTCAACCTTTGAAAAACATTGTAAAAAGCACCAGCAGGATGAAGAAAGACCTGATGCTCAACCCAGGCCTGTGACCACTAGGGCAAAAGCACTAACTCAAAAGAAAAAGCAGGAATGGAAACGGCAGCAGCAACGTGACAGCCTCGAGCAACCTCGCCAGGCTGACTCAAAGCAGCAGGCAGCAGGAAAGCTATAAAAGTCACTAAAACAAGAAGTGTTCCTGCCCTTCTGCACCATGGCTCATGAGAGGTAGAGTATCTGGTTTAATTTTTATTAAAAGAAAATGACATGCTCTACCAGCGTTACTCCAGAGCATGTTTCCAAATGGAATTCTTTCTCCAATGCAAGGTTCAATGCAAACACTTCTTTGGGCACAGCAGATGGATACATGGAGGTCTGCTGAGGCTCCTTTTACACTGGATGCAGTGCAGAACACACTGTGGTCACAGGGGGATTCCACTCCATTCATGTGCCCTGGTGGTTTTGTTTCATGTCAGCAGCGTTTTCTAACAAACTTCCAGGGATTCCTGACCAAAGCACCTGCTTTTATCCACATTGAAAGAGAGATGCTTCTTTGTATGTGGAATTGCAGTCCCTTAAATGAAGGGGAAGATTTTGTTGGAAGAGACAAGAGAGGTGATGCACCTACAGAAAACAGTGTTGTAGCAACAGTGAGCTTAGGAAACAAGTATGAATTTACCCTGCAAAACACAATTTGTTTTTAAAAGCACTGTACATAGTGATATGATGGCATCTTTGAGTCTTTTCTAGTTCTTGCACTGTTAATTACAACAAGGCGTTGTACTTGTCATCCAGATAATGCTGTGTATGAAGTGCATTTATACTACAGTAGGTTTTATTGACAAAGCAATTTAACTCCTCTTTCTCATGAAGACAGGTGTCAAAAATCTGTAATTCATCCTAAATTGACATTTGAAATCCCATCTTATAAACTACAAGAACGTTGGGTTTGGTTTTTTTTTCACCTGATCTTTTGGGAAGGCAAAATATAGTAATGAGGGAATTCTAATCCCCACCTACTGAATTAAAAAATTGCTCTAGCTGTTTTGCTGGCCACATGCAGAGGGAATGAGGCAAGGTGACACAGAAGGGTTGCTGTTCAATTCGAATGTTTCAGATATATTTTGGGAGTGAGACTGGATTCCAGTGACTGTTAAATGATTTTGTAAACATTAATAAAACTGCCTTGTTGCAGCAGTGTTCTTTGTGAACCAGTGCTTTGTATGACTTTTTACATCAGCTTTATGTCATGCTAGCAACGGCACTGTGATGCTATTTTACACCTTTGTTTATCACTTATTGTTACCCAGGAGTTTGTTGTAGCAGAAAAAAGGAAGCAGCGAGCTCATTTTAAGTGTACATTTCTGATTTTCTATATCACATCCCTGATTTTTTTAACGCTTTTTTCCTGCCATTGTGTGAAAACAGGTATTATGCACTTTAAGGATCTCTTTGGATAGGCTTCTGGTTTAGGTTTCTGTAGTATAGTCACAGCTCTATTTTAAGGCCAAAAAAAGGAATTTTCTGAAAGCTTGCACACTGCAGTATTGCAGTGTATCATGCAGAAATCATGTTAGTAGATGATAGATTTGGATTATATCTAAGAAGTAATTTACAGCTAGCAAAGCTACATTAAATAAATGTCTTTTTGCACTTGAAGATTTACTTGATGCTGGGCATGCTAAGATAAAAATGTTATTGTTGAACTGATGTTTATGTTCAGCTGGTTAATATACTTTAAATATTTACATGGCCAGATATTTCAAATTAGATGTTTCTAACCCAGAATTTCCTGTCATGGAAGATTCTAATGTAAATTTTTGCTGCAGTCTTTAGATTTTGTTTTGTGACCAGTCATGTTGTTTAGGAGGAACTAGATACACTGTTATATTTCCAGTTCAGTTATGTCAGTGCCATATAAGCAGAGTTCTATCTCTTTTTTGTGTTCCAATTCACACTATTAAAATAATATACATCGCTACCTTTTCCTACGGTCACTTTTTAAAAAAAAAAAAATCCTATTCTCACCTTAACATAAAAGTTTGCTTATGGAAATGAAAAACACTTGCTAATTTTCTAGTATTCCATAAAAGTTAGCTTGTAAACTGCAAAATAATGATTTGTCTTTATTTCTGGTATTTTGCTTTGCCAAACCTTGGATGACAGTGCCATGGTGGTTGTGTCTGTATTTGTAGCATCACATGTCAAAATTTCAGTGGCAAGAAAACATAAAAGTGACCTTTTAAGGATCAGATTTATGTTGTTCCGTAATAGTTTTGGAGGTGTTTTAGTTTGTTTTGTTTAAAAAGCTTCCCAGCTTGCTCTTCTAGTTTCCTGCTCTTATCAGCTGCCTTCCCCCTGCAGGTGGGGAGAACAGTCAGCACTGTTCAGGATGCAGAAGGAACTCAGACTTTGCACAGCAAAATCCAGTGTCTGAAATTTCCAGTGTATTTCAGAATGGAAAAGCTGTAAATATGCTTTAATGCCCTGACTGTTGCAGTACGGTAATTAAGGCTAGGCAAATCCTTTAGATTTAGTATCTGGTAGGAGGAACAAATTCAATCTGTGGACCACTTACAGAAATGCTGCCACTTTTATCTGAAATGTGTTTTTCAACTTACTGTGCAGTGGGGACAGGAATGTGCTTCCATGTCACTAGGCTGCCACAGCTTGCAGCACGGGGTTCTGAATGCTCTGGCCCAGCAGTACAGTGCTTGCTTTACGCGATTTCTTGACTCCATCCATCAAAATAAGGAATATTGGTTCTCTGGGGTGGGTAAAAGTCTGCATTTGATTTGTGGAAAAGAATATTTGTTTGGGGTTTTTTTTAAGATTTTTAAGATAAATTTTTTTCTTGCTGTCAGCCCACAAACTCTGCTATTGAATGATTCAGCCTGAATGCACTTCCATCGACAATTAACAAGATGGAGAATATTTTTTTTAGATGTGCTAACAGCAAGAATTGTCACTCCCAGTAAGATTAGATCCTATGTGGAAGAGTTTTGTTGTGGGGGTCTGTAAATGCTCTCCCAGTGCTGGTAATTTTGTTTCTGAGAGGGTACCCTTTCATTTTAATTTTGCTTAAAATTATCTGGGAAGAGAGTATAAGTACTAAATCTGCCTGTCTGTCACTTTTTCTAGTTTGCAAAGTTACTTTGAATCTGATAAATGTCTCAGCTTCTTCCTGTTGGTGTAATTTTGTCTCTTTGTTTCACTTTTAGTGCTGTTCATGTCTTGGCAGAGTATTTAATATTTGAAACCATCCATCTAGCGGTGCCTACCTGACACTTGGACATACTTGTCTGTTGTGCTTTTGACTCCCTATAGAAGAGGATGGGAGTGAATTTCCCACCAGGAAGGGCACCAACGGACTCGTTCCACAGGGGCAGATTTAGTACATAGATGCTGTATTGTGCCTCTGGTGAACTACATTTTCATAATTTAAAATGCTGACATTACCTTTTGCTCTAGGAGATTAGAATTTGCACCTATACTCTCTTCCCAGATTATTTTAGGCAACATTAAAATGAAATTAAAATGACACACTACTGTAAGGCTGCCATTTCATCCCCAGGGAGCCTCCAAGGGCCTCGAGGGTCCCACATCACAGACCCCTATGTTACCAAACCAGCCATTTTGCGGGTTGTCATACACCAGCCTGTACTAATGACAAAAATTTGGATTTTCTAAGCTCTCCTGGGCTCAATGCAATGTCAAACCAATCTAACCAGTGCCAGCGAGTATTGTAAGAGCACCCACACCTCAAATATTCAGCAGGCTGATTCTGTTGACTGGGGTGGAAGCATAACTAAAAATTATGTAATAATGTCATTAGCCTGTCACTTTCTCTTCCTGAAGGATGAAGTATTTCTGCCAGATGCTGAAAACCAGTTGTGTCAGGACTGACACTGTGAATCACCTACCCTGTTGCTGCTGGAGCATAGCTTAATTATTTTGAGCCTCCTTTGGAGCTGTCTGTGATTCCCAGTATGGGAGTAAATGGCAGCCAGTGGTTCAGGACCAGGCATCTGTCATCAGCCCCTCTGCATCACCTCCTACTTCAGCCCTTGAATTTCCCTTTGCGAGGAAGGTTGGGCAGCAGCATCCACCTGCCTCTAGCCCCGTGCATGTCCCTTACATACAGCAGCAGGGAAGGAGCTTAAGACAAGGGATTTGCATGTCACCCCCAACCAGGTGGGCACTGCCAATAGACTTTTCTGAGCTGTGCGGGTGTTTTTTTGTTTACAGAACTTCATAAACTGCTTAAGACTAGCTCCAAGGACCCCCTGATCGCAGCCAGTCATTTTTCTGGAGGAGTGATGCTGTTCTGCATCTCTTTGGCATGAGCAGGAGGTGCTTGCCTGCTTCCAACCATCTCACTCATGCTCAAGGAACTCATGGCAAGCAGCGGTGGCCATCACAACAAATGCTACAAAGTCCTGGAACTCACACTCTGCCTCCTCATTGCTCTCCAGAGCCTCCATGACTTTGTCCACATTCTCCTGGTCTTTGATCTCTTGAAGAAACAAGCAGCCAAAGCAGAAGAGGATCAGAACAAGGCCCAGACAGTAACATGTCCCTGTTTCTTGGTTGCTTTCATGGCTGAATCTCTGTTCAGATGCATCTCAAAGAGCTTGTTGCTGATTCCTGTTTGTTGGGGCACCACCCTATGCCTGCAGGAGCATCTGCACAGCAGCACCTCCTGAAGTGGGAATCACAGCCACTGAGAAGGCTGTCCCCCATTCCCAGGGGATGATATTTCCCCAGTATCCAACGCAAACACCAGCCCCAGGCTGTTGCCCTTGTCCTGCCACTTGCTGCTCCTGTAGAGCTGGAGCAGTGTTTAACACACTGCTGCATAAAAAAACCAGCCTCCCCCTGTGCTTGCTTCCCATGGGAGGTGGAGTTATCAGAGCCCAGCAGATGCTCTGCATGGCTCCCCAAGCCTGGCCAGGCATTCTGCACGGAGGGAAATGGATCAACTCGTTATTAATGAGCTCCTTTAGTTCTGATTTCTTCAGCTTGTGCTTGTTTCCTTCCTTTCCTGAGTATTGGTGGAAGGCACCAGTGATGATGATCATGGCATTTTCCAGCTCAGACATGGTCACCTGTGACCGTGAGGTCAGAGGGAGCGATAGGTGCATTAGCCTAGGCAAGCTCTAGTGATGCCCTTTGCTTTGCAAGCATGGCCACCCCAGAGCACCCTCCATGCGTCAGCAGTGCTGCAGCCCATGCTCCAAACGTGCTGCTGAAAAGCACTGCTAGCAGCTCTCGCCTCAGGGAGGAAGATCTCGAGAGACCTTTGGCCCTTCCACCAAGAGCTTTCAAGGCAAGGAGAGCCACAGCATGAGAAGTGCCAGTAAAGGACTGGCACATCCCCTGGGACTGGTGTGAGTTTCCTGTCAAAGTGCAGGAAAGAGCTGTACCCAAGTCCCAAAAACCAAGCAGGAAGGGAAGAAGACCAGCCTGGCTAAATAGAG
>BJBW01014251.1:0-19668 GCA_004320125.1 Scolopax mira | reverse complement strand
GTGGTGGAGTCACCGTCCCTGGAGGTATTTAAGAAACGTGTAGACATGGCTCTTCAGGGCATGCTCTAGTGCCCAAGATTATTGGTTTGTGTGGGGTTTTGGGTGTGGGGTTTAGTTGGTGGGTGCTTTTTTTGTGCGTGGGTTTTATGGCTTTGGTTTTGGTTGGGGGTTTTTTTGAGTTTTTGGTTGGTTGGTTGGTTAGTTTTGTTTTGGTTTGGTTTTTTTTTCATGTGGTTGGACCCGATGATATCAAAGGTCCCTTCCAACCACTAAGATACTGTGATACTGTGATGTTAGTATATTGTTTCAGTCCGCTTTCTCTGTTTTTCCAGCAAACTAGGGCATTGAATTATTCACAGAAGGCAAGTGCGAAGGGAGGCGTGTGCCACCTAGACATCCTGCAGCTGTAAGAATAACTCACTGTGCTGTAGCTCTTGCCTTAAAATTTGTAAGAGTTTCTTTCTTGATGCTCCCCAAAATAGCTTCATGTCCCCGGAAGGCTGGTAGGTCTCTAACTTCTAAGGTTTCACCTTAGTGCTAACTACTGTTTTTTAGACATCTCAGGTGAAAAGGCATATTGGATGTCTAGATGTTTATTCCCATTGCTTTATTCTTCACTATTCTTCTCCTTCCACTTACGTTCAACAGGTGAGAAATGAACATTTATGCCTTTTCACAAAACTGGAAAATAGGTAGGCGTGCCATTCCTGCGTAGCGCGTGACATTTTATGCAAAGCTTTATCTCTGACCTTTCTTTCTTACACTTGGTTCAATTTCTTTCTGCCCTGGGGTGTGAGACAATGAAGGTTAATTATGGCTCCTGTTAGGCCCTTTGGGGGGTTTGGTCCTCCATATGCACCTACACAAAAAAGTGACCTTGAAGATCCTTTTTCAACAGATATTCCCTATCAAACCACATCTCCTTTTTCTTCCTTTTCTTTCAGCAGAAATTTCACTTTAATTCTGAGGGTCATAAAAGAATTCGGTATGAATAAGAATTATATAAAATGAAATTCTATTTATTTATTATTTTTTAGGGCATAATAATCTTGGGATTCCTGCTCAAGGAATTCAGAAATCTTTGCCTGAAATTTGGGATTACTTCTTAATCTCAAAGTAGAAGTCTAATTTACAAACACTTTTCCAAAAATGCTGAGGTTAGACAGGTCTTTTAGCTCCTGTATTTAAAAAATGAAATAAAAGGGGCTTCTGATGGTTTCCAGAATTACAACGAGAATGATATTTTCATTTGAAAATACCACCAGTGCCTGGCAAATAGCTTTTCTTTGCATTCATGAACTGTGTTGCAGTCTGGTGTCCTACTTAAGGATTAAAAACTTAGGATAAACAAGGAGCTATGAAATTAAACCAGCATATAACAGAGCCAATCTTACGTAGTATCTCTGAGGTAATTAAGAATGGAGCAACACAGTGATCAAATCAAGGTTGCAATTAAAACTGAATCAACAGATCAATGGGTTCAAATGAGCAAATCATCATATTAATATAGCAGGTAATCAAGTAGAATTAAGAGGTTGGGACTGGAGGGAATTTCTGATCGTTTGAGTCTTAAATTGCAGGGAGACATAGAGAAGAACCAGTTTTCTTTTAGCCTGAGATTTGATAGCAGTGATCACTGACCTAAGAAAGAAGCACATTCACAATCTTTCTGATCCGAAGTTTATACCTTGTGTTTTCATCCAGTATTTGTGACAGTTTGATTTTGGTTCATTTTTAGAAGGTATATCTTATCCAAACTGTTTTCTTCTAGCTCAGTTTTACAGATTACTTGTTCTTACAGGTTATTGATCCCTAGAACACTACAGAATCCACTTGTGGTTTTAACCACCAACTCTGTGCTTAAATCAGGTACAATGGCAGTTTGGACTATCTGCTGTTCTATTGCTAACATTCCTTGAAGTCCAGTTCTGAACCAGAACCCTCTGAACAAGAAAAGAAGAGGCAGTCCTTTTTTGCAAAGTCTTATGACTAAAATATGATAGCAAGGTAGCAAGGTAAATGGTTTTGGTGCATCAAAATCATAGGGTGATTTGGATTGTCAGATCAGACAACCTCCAGTTTTGTTTTCAAAAAGAATTAATAACAATCAAGCATAGCCTAAACTTTAAAATTTAGCAAGAAGTCTAAATCAAGAACATACATGGGCTTTGGGCACTAATAAGAGATACCTGGAACCTGCAGCATGAAGACTGAATTTGGATCAAGTTAAGAAAATGGGATGAATGCTTAATGAAGAGCCTCACTTATGAACTGTACAGTTTCAGTTGGGTTCTTCTACATGGCTCCTTCAGCATGTCGTACTGTGCTGGAGTTCAGAAGCAATCTTACCCTGCAAAGAGAGCTTTTCTGTGGGACAGCTTAGTCCTTTCTTTTCCAAATCTTTGGCAGTGCCCATCTCTGAGATCTCCACCTTCTTATAAATTTAGCTAAAATATGTGGTTAGCCTCAAAAATTCTTAGAGGCATGCAGACAGTGCAGTAACACAAGGCTTGTCTCCTTGACAAGAATAATAAGATCTTTATACATTTTATTGTAACAAATTCTCTTCCTGATGGAAGTATGAATCTCCCCAGACTCAACTAGAATGTAACCATTCTCTACAGTTCTTTAAAAATATTTCAGCAAATGGGTTAATTTCAAAATTGACTCACGTTTCTTCACTGATAAAAAATAACTATAAACACAGATTATAAACACAGAGGTAACTCATATGTGCCTGTTTAATATGATAAACTTGTTTTGCCTTCCCTCTATTAATGGGGATGGCCTTTTGGAAAGACTATAAAGTTATTATGTGAAAAAGATATTGTTTAAAATTCAGCATGATCTGGGGAGTTGGGCTGTGCATCTCCAGCCAAAATGGATGCCTACAAGATTGCCATCTTAATTCAGAGACCAGATGCAACACAGGTCAATTTAATTTCGTTACTTCATTACATGTCAGAAGGTCTTCTGAAAAGATTATAATGTTTGCAAGCCACTGCCCACCGCAAGGTGATGCCACATGAGAAAGTTCACTGGAGACCACATGCTGGAGTGAAATTAATTAACCTATGTCAGCAATGGAGACTTAAAAGCAGGCCCATAACTTCTTCCATTGCTCACCATAGGCAAAGTAATAATCAGTTTAAATTCCTTATACTGTTAAGAATGAACATGTAAAAAATTAAATGAATAGGGTTTTTTGATGGACATTGTAACAAAAAGGGAAGACTGAAAAAGTAAGAGTAGGCATATTTTTATTTTCTCTCTTTAAGGTAAGTGCTTACTAAATTTAAGCTAACAGAAATGCAACTGCAGTACTGGATTGCTCGTGATATCTAATTTTCAAACAGACATAAATACTACAGAACAACTTGTCATTTTAAAAGGGTAAACAGAAAAATCATATAAATTAAGTGACATTTAAGAAGTTCGGGGCTATTGTTCCAGCCACAAGGGAAATCAGAGACCTAAGGAAGAAATGTTTCTTTAGAGCATTGATGTAATCGGAGAGGTTTTTATTTTTTTCCTAAATGATTGTCCGAATAATTTAGAAGCATAATTTTGGACTCAGATTGTCACAAAGGATTAACTCTGTTTCTTTTTAATTATGGATGCTGCATTTGGAATTCATTTTTAAGTTGATTGAAAATTAGTTCACTAAAGCAGTAAAAAGCTAAATGCAATCAGGTGACTCTAAGAAATAAAAAGCCCCACTGAGGCTCTGGGTTTTTTTGAAAAAAGAAGAAATAATGGCACAGCAGGAAAGATTATTTTGGGTCCTTAACTAAGTGTTTATAAGGCCAACAGAGCCTGCAATGGGGTAGAGAAACACTTTGATCATCTCCTAAGGTCTCTCCAGAACATTTGTATAAGGCTAATTTTCTCAAATGTTAACGAGTATCCTTGCAAAAAGACTACCTCACTCTGGAAAAGGACCTTGAGGTGCTGAGTTAAATACCGTGGCGGTGTCTGTGGCTGACTAGAACATGCATCGGCAGTAGAGTCAGAGCTGAACTGTTCCTGGTTGGGACTAGAAGGGAGAAGATGGAGTCTCCCACTAAAACTTTGAAAGGATGAGTATAGCATGAGAGAGATTCTCCTGAAGTCATTTGGGTGTTAATTGCAGCCTTGGTGAGATGCAGCCTGAAAGGGCCATGCGCCCTCCACCCCTTTGGGCGGGTGGGGGTACAGCCTGGTGGGCAGTTTGCTCTCCCTGAGACTAGGTCAGGCCTGAAGAGCCCTGCTAAAGACACCAATCTGTTCTCAACCATGGCAGCAGAAGTGAGCTCTTGCTGTAGCTGATCAAAGGCGTCCCTGTGGTGTGTTAGTGACTGAGCAGCCAGGCACCTTGAGTGGGTGCTTCTTGCATCGCTTGCTGAGTGCAGGCGGTAGCAGCTGCTGCTTCATGGTATAAATGCTGTTTCCTTTTCAGTCTGCAGTCGGATCCTGCTGTATCAATGAGCAGATGATGAGGAGAGCAAGCAAGGGGAAAGGTCACCTCCCATACTGTCACAGCACATCACACAGCGAGCTGATATTTCTAACCCACAAGTGCAGGAATTCATCGTGCTTATCTCAGAACAGCGTTCTGCGCACCAGACAGCAGTTAGGGCCTGTCCTTGCTGCTGGCATTTATCATGTTAGAAGATGACCTTTGAAGGATCAAGTTACCAAACACCACGCTGGCCGCAACTTTTCAATATGTATAGCCAAGAGCTGGCTGTAACGCAGCCCTGCACCACCCTGCTTAGCCCAAACAGGGCTGGAGCTTGACCTCAATACAGAACATGACCCATTCTTTGCTGTATTATCCAATTAGTCAGAGTCATTAATTCGTCTCTTTAAGGTCTTGTTCTAACAGGAGACAGTCTTATTGCCAAGATAATCCCTAACATTTTACAAACATAGCATTATAGACAGCTCTGATGAAAGGCAACCTCAAGGGAGTTGATTAATCCCCCCTTATCCTAAGGCAGGATCAGCAAGACATTTAAGTTTTTCATGAAAGATATTTATCTAACCCATCTTTAAAGAGAACCTTTAATTCTGGGGAGAGGGCTGAGTTATTCTGTCCCTAATTCTGTCTTTTGGGGGTTTTTTTGACTTATTTCATCCACATTTGGTTACAGATAGTAGACGGAATATACTTACACATTGCCTATAATAAGTTATTCCTCTGTGTCTTAATAAAAGATTAGTCAGTGGTTTAGAGTATATTAATTAATAATCTGAGACAATCTATAGGAACTTCTACCGACGTGTTAAGAGCTATCTGTATACATACCATTCTGATGCATCTTAAACATATGACATCCGATTGTTCACTTAGAAATCAAGTCACATCCACATTTAATAGTATGAGTGATCAAATAAAAGAAAAATCTTTAACTTAAAGTCTTTCCATTCAAACCTGTTTTTCATGAAATTTTCTATAAAGGCAAAAAAAACCAAAAAATGCCTCTGTTTTGTCAACTGCTGTCTGAAAAACAGACTACACTTCACTTTCCTCAGAGACATTTTACACACAGATTTTGTGCAGCAACTATATTATGATATTTGGGAAGTAGAGCTGTGATCTTTTCTGGTCCTTGTTTGCTTTTTATCAGCGACATCTCTGACTTAGAAGATTTGTAGCCCTCTCATATACAAAATTATTTGTATGTCAGCAGAGAAAGTGCGAGCTTTTTCTGTCCTAAAGGGCTTCATAAAATGTTACGCAAGTGTCTGTTACAAATGGAGTTGGTAACACTGCTTGCTCTTAAGGTAGTCCAGTGTTTGGCATTTTCACTTGCCAGTTTTTAATTATTCAACCTAAAACTTTTTATGCAAATATTTGCTTCAGGCTAAATGTTTTAGAGAACTTTCATGAAAAACAGTTCAGCTGCATCCAAGAGTATAGAAATCTGAGGAAAAGAGGAGATTAGTTTTTCCTCACAACAAACAAAATGTTTAAATGATTTAATTAGAATGGTTTGTTTGCTCTTTGTTTAAAAATTGGCAGAGAGATTTGCTCTGACATCAGAGATCAGTCTTTTCCAGCTCCTTGCAAATCCAGGAGGAGTTTCTGAAAAGCCTCCTGCTGAGCACACTCAGTGGCTGGGTGCTGGAACAGTCACCAAGCTCTCCAGGTACTTCTGTTACAGCTGTTGGGGGACTGTGCAAGGTCATGGCCATTTAACAAACATGTTTAATTTGCAAGAACAGCCAAAGGAAATCATAGTAATCCACGTGTGTTTTCTCCCTGCCTAGTGGATGTCTGTAGAGCCAGAATGGTCCTCTCTTTATTCCAGCCTCCAAAGAACCTGGTGGGAATAGGTTTATTCTTTTATTATTATTTATTTATTTATCCATTTATTATTATTATATATAAATACATATATTTATTTAGATATAAATATATTTTAAAATTAAAGTTGCTTCAGGGGATGTCCAGTTGCTTTGTATCTGGGTGTTACACCTTTGACCCATCCGACCAACACTGCAAGCACCTGGCAATGGCAGCTGTAGTTAGGATGAAGTCTGTTGGCAATAACTTGCAGAGGGGTCTGGTGAGGACAGGACAGGATGTCGGCAGGTGCTTGCAATGGTGTTAAGCCTAACCATGCTCGTTTGGTTATTCTAATGCTCACTTGAAAATAAAATAAAAACTCTCTGGATTCAGTACGAAAATTATCTGTGTTGAGCATGCTGCATCACCAGAGCGCAGGGGCTGCGCAGGTCTTACCCTGGCAGCTGGAAGAAGCAAATGCAGAGACAATTATGGCATTAAACACTGAACCAGAGAGCGGGGAGACAATGAAACCTTCCCCGCTTTAAGCACTTGATCCCTTGTGATGATAACATTCTGCTTATTGTTGCCAGATGCCTCATCGCAGCCAGTAGGAGTCTGTGCTGTGCATCCAGGTCTCTGAGACTCCAGCTTGAGGAGTCTTTCTCACTTGATAGAATTTCATGATGAGTTGTTTCATGAAATTTAAGACTGTTTGCTCGTTATGGATATATACACAAACAGCTTCACTCAGGTTTGAAAAGGAATCATCTACCTTGTACCTCCAAACTTTTGTGTGCTGGACTGTACAACCTTAATAACCTTCTGAATTATTTATTTTTCAGAATCTTATGTAGCTCTCAACACTTGTATCAAATTAGAACCATAGGGGAAACTTGGGCAGTAGGACATAGTAGCAATTATCCCTAGTGCTGCTCAAGGATAGGATAGCTTAGCTAACCAGGTTTTGCTTTAATGGAGATTGTGCTCACTTGTGTTGCTTCAGAAGCTTGTTTTTTCAACCTTGGGTTGTGCAATTATGCAAAAACCCATTCTCCAAACTGCTTATTGCTGGCACAGAGTGAACTCCTGACTCATTTGTAGTTCTGTAGCATGGAGTTGCATGGCCTTGGGCATCTGGGTCCTTCATTACTAGAAGGAAGTTGTGACCTTCATTACTAGAGTCCAAATTTATTGTGTTTAAACAAAGGACTATTAGTTACCAGTAATTCTGACAGAATAGTAGTGTGTACATTTTTTTACTTAAAGTATGGTACCAGTGTATTGGAGTGGAACACACTATATCTGTTTTTTTCTTAAACTTGAAAACCAAAAGCAATTACTTTGTAATTCACCGTACATCACTGTGCAAATACATTTTTTAAAAGGAAATAATGGTGAGAATGCTGTTAAAAAGGTGAGCTGACTGGTGGTGATTTTACATGCAGGACTTGTGACTATGCTAGCTACTGCTAGAGCATATGTCTCTATAGCTAAAGGTTGTGTCTCTTTAAAAGTTTATTGCTGCTGGTAGATAGAAATTCCTGAAATGAGCAGTATTTTTGCTATTCTTCTGTTGCACCCAAAGTGGCAAAATTGTTTAAAGTTAGATGGGAGGTGTTTTCAGAATCAGGAGCTTGATGTGAAGGGGTTTTCCGGAACTGACTGTCTGGTTTTTACAATGCAAAATTAGATGGATTAGTTTAAGTAAATAGGCTTTCAATTTAACTCTGGGATTTGAGTAAACAATTACAAGACTCTTTTTTTGTTATAAAAGTATCTTGTACTATTAAAAACGAAAAAGTACTTTTCTTACTGAAGAAGTATCTTCCAGAATGTGGGACAGGCTTTGCGATACACTGGATCATAAAACAAGGAGTTTTATTTCAATATATTTGTCTCTATAGTGTAATGTAGGTTAGTATGTGTAATGACTGCAGGGGCTGGTTAGATGTGTGATAGAACACACAGGACTGTGCTGTTATCTTGTTTTAATTACATGCAACATTTTTCTTCAAAATGAAGAAAACAATAGAGACAATAATCCGTGAGCAAGCAGATATGTGGATGCAAAAGAGATGCCTACAGTATTCCTCTGTTGGTAGTACTAAGAAGAAAGGTCATGAAAAGCCCCATAAATAGGCTCTATTACCCAGAAAGAATGCCTCAGTAAGTGTCTGACAGAGAAATCCCCAGCTCCCAACAGCCATTAAAGCAGACTTTCACTTTCAGACATTAGAACATAAAGCTCCATAATGAAAGGAAGATGTTTTTAGTCAAATTGTTTTCCTTTAATATTTGTTTTCTCCACTTGAACAAAATGCATATGACAAATGACTGACTAAGCTTACAAGAAAGATCATTGTTAAAACGGACAGTTTGAATCAATTTTTTTTTTAAAATTCCCGTTATGCTATTTAAATGGAAACAATCCAGACATCATTAAAATAAAGCAGGATTCCTTTAGGGAGAAATTATTTCTGGTTTGATTTCTGTCAAAATGACTTTGACTTTCAGAATACTTTTACAAAATGTTTTCCTGAGGCTTTGCCTTTGTGAAGGGTTTTTAAACAAAGGAACTATTTGCCACTAAACAGAAGTAATCTGATAAAAGATTGAATTCAAATTAAGTATGGTGCATTTTTTTAATGGAGGAGGTTCTTTATTATTTTATTTTGTTTTAAGACATGTCACCTAATCGGTACATAAATCTTCATAGAATTCATCTGACAACCTCATTAATTTCTTGTGAATATTGCAGTGCGAAGAAAAGACCATAATTTCATGAAGGTAATTTATTCTAAAATCAGGTTACTCATATTTTTAGTTCCATGAGTTTGTGTTTTAATGAAGCTAATCTCAGTCATAAACACATCCTTGTGGACATAGCATGGTTATATACTGATTTTGGAGAAGGCCTGATCTCCAGATCAGGAGAGGCCTGATCTCTGGGTCTGGATCTGGAGTGAGGCCTGTTCTCACTCATGGGACTATAAATCAGGAATAACTCTAGTGAGGACAAGCGGAGGGTATGAGCAAATGTAACCTGGATGAAACAAACCTCAAGGGGGTATAAGAGCTTAATTTATGTCACATTGTGGCTCAAGTGGCGTAAAGGACCCTAATCCTGACAGTGAAACAACTTGTCTGGAAGCATTACGGTGTTAGAGCAGCAAAAACCTGAGCTGATGCAATCCTGAGTCAGGTCTCTTATGGAAACCAAAGCTCTTGGTTTTCCCCAGACTCTCCCTCTTAGTTTCAAGTTAATTCTTTATGTGTTCAGCCAGTATGTGAAAAGGGTGAATTTTTTGCTAAAAAGCACATAATCTAGGGCCTGATTTTCTGGTTTTGTGCCTGAATCACTTGTATTTGTGCAACTGAATCTGAATTTTTCCAATTGTATGAACAGAGTATTTTTTTTCCTATTTTATTTTCCTATTTCCAATCCTTTGTGTTGTGCTATTGTGGTTTGGCTGGTTGTTTCTAGGCATAAACATAGCAACAAAGAGCTGTTGTCCTCCCAGCTTCTGTGGGAGAGGACTTGACAGAGGAGGCTGCTGAAGGGAGTGACAGGGTCCTCCTCTTGCCATTCTGAGACCATGGTTACTCCAGCGCCACATCAAGTTGGAGATGCTGCAGCCTCTCCTTCTCTATTCTTTTCTGCCCTGCAGTGGAAGCGACCATGTTCTGAACTATAACTCCCTACAATTTGGTCAAATTGTCTATTTAATGTCAGTATTCTGTAATGGGCTCAATGATGAAGGTACTTATATAACATATATAATATTGTTGTCATAAGGAGGAGCTGGGCTATTCATAAAGTATTGGGGCTTTGATATAAGTTGATAAACATTACTAAGCAGTGGCTATGGAAAAATCTCAGGCTGTTGCTGGT
This sequence comes from Scolopax mira, assembly GCA_004320125.1. Classification (NCBI taxonomy): domain Eukaryota; kingdom Metazoa; phylum Chordata; class Aves; order Charadriiformes; family Scolopacidae; genus Scolopax; species Scolopax mira. The sequence continues at coordinate 9,499 of BJBW01014251.1, read as the reverse complement.
AGTCAGCTAAGATTTTGATGAAGCGTGGTACATCCCATGTTTCTGTAACTCATGAGTCGTCTTCAAAATCCTGCCAACTTTGCAACATTGTCATTCTCTTAATGCTGTTTAAAAGCTTGGTGGTCACAAGCTTGATCCAACCATTAAAAATAATGAGATATAATTTCAGGGGAAAAAAAGGAGCAATTTGCTTGAAAGTGGCTTGTGCAAAGAGAGCCCTTTTCATTATCAGAAAAGTTTTAGAAACTTCACATGCAGTGTACAGAAAGCATCTTTCAGACATGATTTTGAAAATTGCTAATATTTGAAACCAGCTGGTGTAACAAGGTTACTGAGGTGAGAAGAGAACTGCTGCCTGGAGGACATGTATTAGAGAGATCAGAAGATGTTGCAGGCAAGTTTCAATATCAGTAGCTATTTTTTACAGTAATTTCATTGCAACATTGACCACTGAGAACAACCACCCGTCATTTAACCAGTTCTGCAACTTCTTTTTCCTCCCACTTTTAATCTTCTAGTGGAGGCAGCTGAATAATACCTTTTTCAAGGTAAGTGTCTGATGTGTTACATCAATCACTAGAATTTCTTCTAAGATCCACATTATACTTTAAACCTTGACCTTAACAGCCATATCAGCATAATAATTTTTAGGTATCTGAAGGATTTAATACTTGATCAAGACAGAAGGTGTTGGGGGCTCCTTTTATGACCCGTGGCAGGTAGGAATATGATTCTGTTGCTCACCCTTGTATTATTCTCCATCATCAAGCTTTTAGAGGCAAATAGCTGTGCAGCACGGGTGCAATCTTATCTGTATGGTAATGCTTTATTAAGAAATAATAACCAGTTTAGATGAATAGCAGGTAAGCTATTTCAGAGGAAGGTGTTTAGTTTCCAGGCCAAGTACAGCATGGAGACCAGCAATAAAAATCTCATCTCCTTGCCTCATGGTGGGAGAAAGCTCTCTATGGCATGTTATAGTGTTCCAGGCTTCAAAGCTGCTGGATGATTTTGAGACTGAGAAAGAAAAGTGGAACAATGTTTTTCTTTTAAAGAAATAAACATAAAGGTGGTTTCTGTTATGTGAATGCATTAGGTAAATGGTGACCAGCTCATTGCATGAAGGCTACAGAACATCTTTCAGATCTTAAAGAGTTTTGGTCCTGGAGGTTTCTTCTCTGAGATCCACTCTTGTGGATGTCTTGCTGCTCTTTTGAAGATGTCTCACTTTGTAGCCATTTGTGAATGTGCAGAGTCAATCGATTCACGGGCAAAAGTTCAGTAATGATAAGTTACTCCTGTTTCCACTAGGGATGATGAAAAAATTTTCAATATTTGTCAGTTTTTTTTTATTTTATTTTGGGGTTGGGAGGGTCTCCAAAAGTTAATATATTTAACCAAAATATTTTACAAAGAAAATAATAATTTTGAAAAACTGGTATATTATAATTTTCACTCTTCCCATCACTGGGGAAGGAGATACTAAGATTTCTCTTATTTAGTGTATAAGACACATGGGCTGTAGCTAAAGTGACCATGGTTCAGTAACAGGGTCTGCCAGTTTGGCCTCTGTCATTCCAGGCCAAGACTGTGATTTTAAGCTGAATTTACCTGAATTAAAGTCTCTGCTGTTTGAGCAAATTGCAAAAGGTGGGTCAAGACTTGCTCATGAATGGAGTGGATATTTGTCCATTAGCATCGGTGAGACACTGGCCTGGCTTTGGTGTCAGAAACATATTCTAGCTATTTTGATAAATAAATTTGTTTGCAATGTGTATACTGCTCTGAGGGACAACGAATTCTTGATGAAAATAGTCCTGTTTGGCTCCAGGTTAAAATGAATATTTAATAGGTTGTTAATTGCTCCTGGAATTTGCGGTTTACTAGTTCAGAAGTTAATTCTAAGTACCGCTCAGCTTGACACAGAGTCAGGCTGCATTATTTTTCTGTGAAATAGCTATGGAGTTAGCCCACAGTATTACTTTAGTGTTAAAAATGGATGTTTGAGTAGGGATTTCCATAGCAGAAAATTATTCTTTCAATGCATGTATAGATGTGTGTTGCATGCACTTTATAAAAGGAAATGCTTTTCTGTTGTTATAATCCCCTCTGCTATTTCTAGCAAATATTTATTTGACTTGTAGGCTGATCCATTTCCGTAAAGCTCCTCTGTCCTTAGCAATCACGTCATGCCACTGTCAGAATCCCCTGTTTGCGATGAGGCATGGTTTTCCTGGGCTTTATCTTGTCACAACCATAGTAAAGCATCAGACATGCAAAAGTAGATGAGTTGTGAAAAGAAAAAAACCTTTCGTGCAGGTTTCTGCTTTTAGATTTTAGTGAATAGGACTAAAAAAATTATGAAGTATGCTTAAAATGGCATATTTCTGCACTGGTTAATGGGGGGGGGTTGTGCTCTGACACCTGTGGGGAGGGTTTCAACAACCTAACCTATTTCATCAAAGGCAAATTCCAAGGAGGGACTGATTTGTTTTTACATAAATTTTATAATCAGGCTGAATCCTAATTATTCTTTCTGTTGATTGCTACATGGATGGCTTGAGTTGTATGTAGTGCAACACACTTAGTTCATGCTTCTTCTTTATGATCATTTGTACAAAGTAATTTTCTTTATGGCCACGCTGAGAGCGGTAAGACATGTGGTATGAGCTTTATCTCAGCGTGCTTACAGACTGTGTTGGAAACCACAGGATTCCTCAATGTGTTTAATAAATAACACATGTCAGACATCTATCAGCTGAATTATAGTGCAGTGCATAAGCTGAAGCAGTCAGCTGACCTGTTTATCTTCACCCCCCCACCCACCAGCTCTACTGAATGTGAGCAGAGTTATAGAAGTTTGGAAAAAAAAAAGCCACTAATAGAAGAGAGGCAGAAAATGATGAATTAAGGGAGCCTCCATTAATTTTTCATTTTGACAGATTATCGTCTGTCAAAAGGCAGAGATGTTTCTCATACACAGAGCCAGGGAGCTTGCTCTTTGTAACGCAGACTTATGTTTTTCGCATGAATTAGGTAGTGGGCACCAAAAGAATAAAAAATTCATGACAATCTATAATTTACATGCTAGAAGATAAATAATGAACTAAATCCTGTCATTAAATTGGTCTTTCGTTTTTTCTTAATCCCTAAGGTGATGAATCTGATTCTGCAACAACATTTAGTATAAATTGATTATTTTTTTTTTGGTGGGGGGCAAAGCTGTTTAAAATACTTTTTGTTATAAATAGCTTGAGCAGCACAGTACATTGCCTTAGGCTGAATGATATGCCAGCTTATTAATGTAATAGTACATTAAGATTGACGTTAATTAATGTCAATATTAACATCACCTTTTCTAAACCACATTGAGCTACAAAAAAAAAGACATAAATATTGTAGGGTTTGGTTTAATTAACTTTGAGTTTTATTCAAAAAAAGAAAAAAATCTGACGCATTGTGAAATCTCCTTTATTCAAATGGTATTAACATGGATAAATGGGCCTTAGAATAAATGGGGGCTTTTCACATCACTTAATATATGTCAAGGGACACAACCTCATTTCAAACAAGTGTGTTTTTTTCAGATAAGACATTAGAGTAAGTGAAGTCTCACTGTGCATAAATAAATAATAAAAATACAAGCTTTAAAAAAAATCCTAACAGTTTTAGTTGTGTTGTAGGCTGGTTACTAAGGGCTTGTGGAACCATAAGGACCTTTTGTGTGGTCCTTATAGAAGGCAGAGGGAAAAAAACAGAACTCCAGCTCTATGGATGTTACAAATTAGTTTCCTCTTAATTCTTTCAATTCCCTCTTCTTTTTCTGTAGGATGTTGTGCAAAACATGCTTGGAAGTAAATCTTTATGTATATGTACACATGTACACACACAGACACGTTATGTATAGGACATAAGCTTGATCAAACTCAACTGTTTTCTGTATTATTGTCTGATCTGATGTTGTCAAAAGGACTTCCAGCAGAGGTAGGGATTTGTGTGTGTGTCCCTCTCTACAGGACTGAGAAATATTTGGACTCAAATCCCACTGAGCTGCATTTTGAGGGAGGCCATCCTTACTGAGTGACTCCTGAGATGGTTTCCTGGTCCCTGGGGCAACTGAGGCACAGATCAGCAAGAGCAGCAAACACAAACAAGGCCATATTATCCTGTTCAAAAGCACCGAGTTAATTAATGGAAGTGGAGAAAATCCTGGTTATGACTGGGTCCATAGGCATGGCAGTTCCCGTTCTGTCCCCCTGCGTTTGTACCTTGTGATTGTCACATGCTGTGATCTACAGAAAAGCTCTGCAGAGGAGCTAGTGTACCATAAAGAGTTTTAACTTGTCTCTGTAGCTGTTCTTTTGGCTTTTAGCTTGCAGGAAATACCTCCTAATGAGTTGCCATAAAGAAAGCCAAGCTAATGACAGACTGATTTAATGCAAGTTCATACCATTAATTTCTAGGCATTGGTAGATTGAATGAGGTTCCTGAAGAGTATTACAAAAATGTTTCAGTTAATTCTAGCCATTATGTGGAGTAATGAGCAGTAGCTGTTGTGCACGGCCTCCTACCTATCATGCGGGTTTTGGGATGCTGTACCTGAAGCTGGGAGGCTTTCTATGTCCAGCGCAGCACCACACCACCTTCTAAGACCTCCCTAGTTTCACCAGGATGAGTATGCTGGCTGACATCCCCATGTAGAGCTGGTAGCAGTGGTAGATGTCCCAGGTGTTGAGCAGAGGCTCTGCAGGGAGCATCTGGCGGCCAGGGAGCTGCAAGCTGCCAAAACAGTTGTTCCCTTTTTCTCCCAAGAACGTTGGAGATAAACTGGTCCAAATCATCCTATGAATCACGTTTTGGTGTGTTTCACGAAGTCTCAGAACTTAAAACTTCCAATTCTTTTCCGCACTTAGCCTTACAGACGACAGGAACAAGAAATAAAATTATGAAAAGCATTTAATTTTCAAAAGTCTCTAAATGTGGCAGTGAATCTTAGACTTCTAAATCATTCTTGTGGCACTGTCCTTAAGTGCTTAGAAAGCCACTGGGAACACTAGATTTTGGTTTTGTTAATAACACTTTTTTCCATCTGTGTTTAATGATCCAACAAGATATTTTCTTAACCTGATGCTTACTGGTCAGATGTCAATTTTTTCCTGGATTTATTAGGGGAAAAGTGTGTCTTTTGTATGTTCCAGTAGTTACTGAGCAGACTGGGGATTAAATACCACATTTCCTCTTCTTCCAGCACCAGGCCTTTTTTTAAGGGCTACATTGCTCCCCAAACATTTGGGGTTTTGGGAGACTGTGCTGCTGGGTCTTCCCCTCACGTCTGCTACCAGAAGATGGTTTCGCTTCTAGAAGCCCACAGGGCTGAAGGAGAGCACTCAACTTTGCTTTCTAGAAACTGCTCCCTCCAGCCCAGCCCAGCTGCCCACGGGCATTTCCTGGGTTTCGGCATAGATCACATTGTTTGCATCATCTTACTGCAAAAGAAAGCTTGACTGACTCCCTCATCTAGAATGGGGGGCCGTTATCAGACCATTGGACTCAGGAAGGTTGCACTTGGTTGATATCAGGGCAGTATCCTTTGGATGGAAACCAAACACATTTTTGCTACGTTGAGCCTGTCTCAACACTAGGGTTTACCACGTTCCAAAATCCCCTGGAAAGCTGACCCAGAAAGAACATTATGCTATTTTACACCAGATAAGGATCTAACCTAATCCCAGATGTACAGCCACACATTCCTTGCTCTGATTAGTGATGCCAAGAGGTTCTTTAGGTTGTGCTGTCTATACCAGTAGGATGAGTAGGGTCTGAATTTCATCCTGAGTAAGTCAGTAGGTTTTTATTTTTTTTCTGCCATTGACGTCCTCCTGGCCAGCATTTCAGTCTCAGATTATGCAATATATTTTTAACACAGATGGGCTTTATAGGTTATTTCCTGTAACAAATGTGTGGGAAATATGGTGGGCTTTCAGTGTGGATTATGCTTTTGTAGTTGTCCAAATGATCCTGGCCTATTTAAACGCATTTAATGCTATTTTAGGCTTGTTGATATTCACGTTGCTTGCTGCTTTAAATGTAGCCTCAGGGGCCCTGCAGGCTGGATCTAGAAATGAGGTTCTCCCTATGGAAACCCTGTGGAGTCATATGGTAGATAATGGGATTGATCCAATTTCCACTGAAGTCTGTGGTGGCGGGAGTGAGTCCAGTACCTTGATTAAAATTTTGTGCTTGCTCATGAGACTGGTATGCGATCAATAAGTAGAATGACATGAAATATCAGAGGAAAAATTATGCAACACTTTTTCCGCAAAAAAATGTATACATTGTTTCAGGACTGGCTCCCTCTCCTGCTTTATGCATTGCATTTGGACCTGTAAAAGCACCACGTTTAAAACATAATGATTAGTACCTATTTTCTCCCGGCTCTAAAGAGAGTCAAATTTATTTGTCACATGGGATCTGTATTTAGACTTTACAGGGTAGTGGGTGGTTGACATGGGAGGCAAAGTCTGGATAGCTCGCCTTGAATCTGAAAGCACAGGTCAGGCCTTTAAAACCTTTAAGATGTGTCAAACTGTAAAATCCCTTTTCTTCTGGCCCCTTTTGTTGCCTGTTCTTTTCCCTGTGTTGAGCACAGCCAGTCCAAGCTATCATCCCACATAAATGTGCTTTTGGGGTTGTTTATCTTCTTTTCTATAAATGCACTCTAAATATTAATGTCTGTGGAAATTAATCATTTGCCATTTGATCTTCCTTTTACTGCTTTGACTTTTCTTTAAGAATTTTATTAAGGCCCTTGAAAAATCAAATACTTTGAATACTGGCTTCTTTAATTTTTTTTTTTAAATCCTGACTAGGAAATCCTTATGATTGTAGCAAAAGAGTTCTTATTAAATTCTTCAGTGTTTTGGCAATCTTCATTACTTTTCAAGCTTAGTGAAAACCTAAGTCAGCTTGTGCAAGGCAACACTAGCTCTAAACCATTTCTTGACTAACTTTAATGAAAAATTAACTTGTTACAATGCTCACTGAACTTAATTGCTTGTAGTGGAGGTAAATTTGAGTGTTTATGGATTTCCAAGGAAACTTCATAGCTTGTTTGAAAAGTTTTTCCTGAATCCAGATGAAGTTAAAAAAATACTCTAAGTGGGTATTTTTGATTTCTTTCTTTTTTTTTTTTTTTTTTATTTCCATTCACAGAGAGCGCTGCAGCAAGAAAGGGCACGCAGGAAGTTTTCATTTCAGTTTTCCTAAGGCAAATTTCCATGTGTATATGAGGCAAAATCAGAACTTTGCAATTAAAAAGAGCCCTGTCCTGAAAACTGTTCACTGTGCTATTTAAAACTGACATTTGGGAAGCAGCTAAAGTCAGTCAGTGGATGAAGTCTTGAAGTCTTTACCTTGGCCTGATAAACATATTTAGCCTATACTTCAAAGCAATTAATTGTCTAATTTAAATAAGTCATCCATAAATCACTCAATAATAAATCAATCAAGTCTTCAACTTGTTATGAAAGGCTTTTTAAGTGCTTGATATTATAAATTCATAGGGAAGGAATAAACATGCTCAATATGTACATATTATAGGTATATCTTACTGAAATCAACCACACTGAATCAGATTATGGGGGTTTTCTTTTTGGACAGCACCCTGTTTAGCATCCCAGAATTTAAAAAATGAACTGGCAAGGCATTCTTTTCTTAGTATCTTTTCTAAATTATAGTGTATGACCAAGTACACTGGCTGTGTTTTGACATAATTTTTAGCACAGCTCTGTGTGACATATAATTTCCCTTTTATTGTTATTTAAATTGAACCATGTAATGTTTATTATATACATGCCTAGAAAGAAAAAAAATTTGCAAAATTTAGTAAACCCAAAAAAGCTGGGGACCCATTTCTGCAGTGTACTCAATGGGTTGGGAGACCTGGCTCTAAGAAACAAAATTAAGATATATGGTGGGAAGACTGAGGGTTTTTTCCGTATAATGTGGATAAATCATCATATTCTCATCTTGAGAAGAATGAAATTGTGATCATTTTGAGTACTGGGGAAATTCACTCCTCTATAACTTCAGTGAATAGTGTTTTCAGCAGTTAATTCTGGTCTTACATCTGATATAACCACTGTTGAATTTGATGGGGATGTTTGATGGGAGTGCAGTTAAGCCAAACTGATTGCTTCTGAAAAATTCTAACCTTATAAAGTCTTAGAAAATATTTAAATAAATCAGACCAAAGTAATACATTGTGCCTCTCAAAAATGAATCCGCTACCTATAGGGAGCAGATTTCAGCTGTCCATAGAGTTATTGTCATTGTTGGTCTGTAATATGATAGTATCAGTATTCAGCTGTGCTTCTGCAGTGGAAACAAAGGGAAAAGAAGAAGGAAAGAAGGGAAGAGAAAAGCAGTTTGCAGAAAGAGGCTGCGATTTGTAACAAGACTTGATATAAAGGAATATAATACATAGAGAAAATTTCAAGACGAAAACAGGAACTGATGTTAATTAAATGTGTGACAATGAACATAATCAACTTATTGCTACCTTATTGACAGGACAGAGATTGTGGGAGACAACAACAAAAAGCCAACAGTAGAAGCAATAAGAACAGATGATGTTGAGTACGATGGGAGAGATGCACGTCCAAGCTGACTCTTACAAAACAAAGAACAAAGTTGGCAAAGATCAAACTGATCATGTTTCCAGTTTAATGTTCTAATAACTGTCACTGTCAGTCAGAGAGGACTGCTTCTTCAAAGATATCAAGCCTTTCTGTGAGTAGCAAGATATGGCATAGCACAGAAGGAAAAAATAATGATTGAAGAACTTTGGAAAGACAATGTGAAGCTGATGAAAAATGCACTTGCAATCAGCACAAGTTTTAGAACTGTAAAACAGAATGGTGTGAGGCAAGGGGGTTGTTTATCATGCTGGAAGTAAAAGTGCACAAAACCTTTGGGGTTTGCTTGATGGATACTATACAGGACATTTAGAGGCTTTTGGGACACTCCATTAACTTTGCATCCTAAAATTTCCTTGGGAGCATATTTTCTCCTGACCACAAACTAATTTTAATCTAGTGAAGGACAACAAATGTGACCAGCATGGCCATTTAAAAAAAAAACTAATGGAAAAAACATAAAAATGAAATGTAGTTATGACAGATGACAAAGCATTTCACTTGCTGAAAAACGGAAAAAAAAGGTTCCTGTGAAACAGAACAATGAAATCGCAGTCTCCTAGTGTCGTGGTTTTAACCAAAATCACTGCAACCGGACCAACAGTTGGCCCTTCCTCCCCCCCCAAACAAGAGGAGAGGAAGAGATAAGGAGATAAGAAATTTAGAATGAACTAAACTTCTTTAATGAAAAATTAATATTGAAATAAAAAAGAAGAAAATAATGAAATGGATGCAATATATACAAAACCATATCAAGCTCCCAGGATGACAGTCCCGTCACCAGCAGGCACTGGGGAAGTCCC
>BJBW01014250.1:0-38005 GCA_004320125.1 Scolopax mira | reverse complement strand
GATCTTTAAGGTCCTTCCAACCCAAACCATTCTGTGATTTTATGATCGATGCTTATTAATCCCCAAGGCAATGTTTCAGCTCCCTCCCCCCCCCCAAGTCCTCTGTTCCCTGAACCCAGAAACCAACTTTATTTCTTTATTTCCTCCCGGCTTTACCAGGGAGCCCTGGCGAGCGCACCCAGCGGGCGGCGAGAGCGGGAGGCGGCGGGGCGGCCTGTCTCCCCTCAGGCGGCAGGGCCGGGCCTTTAAACCCGCCGCCGGTGGCCATCGGGGGAGGCGGCTCCCCGGCGGCGGGGACACCTGCTGGCCAAGGGCCGCCAGGGCGGGAGAGGCCCGGCAGCCCCGGCCCGGCCCCCGCCGGGGCTGGCTTTTTCGGGAAACATGACAGCCGGCCCCGGGGAGCCGGGGAAGGCGGCGGGGCGGGGAGGGGGGAGAGGGGGGGTAGGCCGGCAGGACGCGAAGGCGCGACGTGGCGACGGTTGTTAAGGGAGTGACAACAGTGCGATCAACAGAGGGGCTGGTGCGCGGGGAGGTGTGATGGCCCCGGGTTTTTATAGCCGCCTCATGATGTCAGCGAACCGCGCTGGCCGCCGCGCACGGAAATAGCTGGGCCCTGCAGAGGCGCGGCCATAAATCCGTTGGCAGGGCTGCCGCGAAGGGTTATTTTTGAAAGGCCCCAGCAAGATAAAACTCGAATCGGGGGGGGGGGGGGGGGGGGGGGGAAAAGCGGCGGCTCTACGGCCGCTGTAAGGTCAGTTAGCTTCGCTGCGGAAGGGTAAAAAGGCTCATTGTGCAGAGCATCCTCACACAAGGTGCCCCGTGGGCCCCGCTGGCCCTGCGTGGCAGGCCGGGCTCGCCAGCCCTCTCGGGGGAGGCAGCTTGTGGCCCCAGAAGAGGGTCTGGCCGTTCCAAAAGCTCTTCTGCCCTTTCAGATGGGGCCTTTCAGGCCAAAGCCCCTGCACCCGCTGCACAGGGGTGCCTGGGGGAGCCCAGCTCGCTCACCCTCCCACACCGTGCCTTAGAAAACAAGGGGGGGCTTCTCCTCATCGCAAAACTGAATGTGCTGAACCACAGCAAAAACCTTCACAATCAATTTTTTTTTGTCCCAGCAAAGCAGTTAACAGTAATCTATGTTGCTGTGGCAAGGCCCTGAGTCGTGTTATATTTACTCCCTTTTTTTTTTTTCCCCTCTTGTTAGAAAGGAAAAAGAGAAGAATTGTGAACACCCTTTCTAAGCTTTCAGAGGAGCAAAAAACTGGGTACCTTTAAAAAATAACAGTATTTTGATGCAAATATAAACTTATCATAAGCTTCCTGAAGCACACACCCAGCAAAAAAGGCAGTATCACTGCAGAGGAGGTATCTGCTTCCAAGGGGATTTGCATTCTCATCGAAGGCTGGACCAGATCCAGACCAGCCGGAGGATAACCACCCTCTAACCTCCCTGCAGAGACTTACAGAGACGAGATTGAAGCAGTATCATTTCTGACAGAAATCAAATCCTGGCTACTGCACTGCTGGGAACACCACAGACAAGAATTTAAAAAAAAAAAAAAAAGAGGAATTGGAATTAAAAAAACATATCTGTGGAGCTCATTTGGATAATACCTTGTCAAAGAACCTGATATGGGAACACATTTTATATTTACTAAAACCATGCAAATGTTAAGTGTCTGGTAGCATAAAATTTAATTTTAACAAATGGGTATGTACAAATGTTGAAGCTGACCAGTTATTAAACATCTCAGTTACATGCACAGGTTAACCAAGCTAAATAATATGTCTAGTCAAATCATACGTAAAATCATGGAGAGCATTCAAGAAATACAGTTTCTTCAAATTTCCATCAGTTCATATCTCAGCACTAGCATCTCAGAGGACAGGATAATGCCTAGCAATATGCCTCCAAAGATTCCAAACCAAGTGACCTTAATGGAATCTTATGAATATCAGGATATTGCATTACAGGTGCTGGGTACACACTCAGTACGTCCTTCTTGATGTAATGCACCAAGGGACATATTTAAGAAAATCCCAGGAAGGCTGGTGAACAGCTTCTAGGTATTGCCATACCCTGTACTGGTAGAAACCTTTGAGCAGCCCCACAGTGAACCAGATCAGAAAATGATAAACAATTCTTGAGTGCCAGCAAAGCACAGGAGGCAGCACAAGACGACAAGGAAGAAAACAACTGTGCAGGCAGCAACCGCTCCAACAGTTCTGCCGATATGGCCAATAAATAAATAATTTTCATGTATTGTTTTCAGGGCCAGTGAGCTCTCATTGAACCGAAAGTAGCAGCATCTGAATTGTGTTGGACCTACAAGAGACCCTTAGCCATGGCTAGACTGTTTGTGAAAACTGTCTAGACTACAAGAAAATGTAATGTTATAAAATGTCCTAGTTGGCTCATTTTAGCTGTAATACTGGCAACCCAAATTATGGATATGCCAAACCCAAATGACAGTCTGATATAAAATCACGACATTACAAAAACATTAGATACAATTTCAGCTGATACCTTAATTTGTACCTCTTTAAGTCAGAGTTTAAAATACCTCCCACTAGAATTTTGTTTTTGCTGTTTTGTAGCAGAAATACTAAGATTGGTCCGAAGAACATACGAATGGAACAGAAATATCTGTTGGTAAAAGCACCAGGAAAGGCAGTAGAACAAAGTTACGAAAAAGAACCACCCAAAACATTTTGATAACCATGGACACGACTGATAGCAATCAAACAGGTAAGCACTGAGGAATGTGGTGTTTGCATCAGGAGCAGGAAGCCATGTGGATGAGCAGACCTGTGCCCTCACATGAGGATAGCAGCAAGGTTGCACCATGCTGTACGTGACGTTCCTCTTCCTGTTCTCCCAAGAGGAAAGCTGACTGTAGCCATAAAGACACCCACAGCGGGCAACACCAGGAAACAAGTAGCATACTAAGATTCACCTCAGTAGAGGTAATCAAGATTTGGAAGCGAAAGCCCACACCATAATAACATGCTTGACTGCCAAAGGCTAGAGATGATCTACCCTCAGAATAGGGGACTGCAGATACATTAGTCAAGTGATGGTGGGTGATGTCCCTTGTCCTCCAGGTGCACATTACTAATCCTGACCAGGTCACTTCTTGGGCACTCATTTCTTTGAGCTTAAAAGTATGGGGGTTGTGAAATTGGTAAGAGAACAAATGTGGGATGAATCAGTTTAGTTTAAAAAAGGTATCACCATCTCTTTCCATATTGTCTCACTGAGGATTTTTGTGCATTAATTTCCCTATATGTTTGTCACGATATATTATGATTAAAGCTGAGATTCTCAGATGATCACTAGAACCTCAGGAGTTGAAACTTGCAGAAAACTGTGGAATATGCAATAAAATTGCAAGAACTAGCAGGCAATACTGCAAATAAAATGTTTTAATACACTAGCACATAAAAACGCACAAGCCAGTGATGTTTATTTTACCTAGTGAATAATTTTTAAATTACAATTTGCTCTGTAATAATGCTTTAAGAGTTATTTCTAAAAGAACCCCCACTTTCTTCCCTGTTTTTAAATGTCCTCTTGGTGCTCCAGGAAAAGCTCCATCAGCAGTGCAAATTCGACTAGGTTTAGGTTCTGAATGTATTCTAGTATTTGCATGGAGACAAACTTTGCTGAAGAGACAGGGGAAGGAATACACAGTAATTGTGGCCTGTCTCTTAAAATGGGACAAATTTACCAGGGGGGACAGTACTTGCAACATCAAGAGAGCTGACAGTGTTAGTGCTTTGCCACCACATGTCTGCATGGGATCTTTCTCTGCCCTCACATCCACACAAATCTAGGGTTTGCCTACGGACGGCAACGCTTCATCTGACACACAATCCAGGAGGTAGTGCAGTCTATTATTAGTATTTGAGCCAAACATTAGGAAAGGCAAGAAAAGGAAAAATGGGAAGGAACAGGACAATCTCATAGGAGAGACAACCTGAAGCTATTCTAGATGTGCAATTCCCTCCCAGCAAGTACTTATGTGAAAATAAATTGACTTTTATACTGAAATTAATTGCTCACACAGGGGTGTGTCACATCAGTACAGCTAGAGCTGGGTAATCACTCTGCTAACAGTTACTGGGAATCCTCCCAGTACAGACTAGCTCTAGGATTTGGTCTGTGGTTTCTGTTACAGGTGTGATTCTTACCTAAATAGTTTATACCAGCACAGGCTGTAATGCAGACATGTCTATAGTAGTACAGAAGTTTCTCCGTGATGCTGCCCTAGCTATTACCACATGGGAATAATCTGATACTGGACAGGGTATACCAGTGCTGAAATCAAACTATTTCCCGTTATTTTCAAAAGAATTTGTTGCTGCAGTGCTGCAGAGTGTCTGCTTCTGAATGCTGGTTGCTCTTCAAGCACCAGTTGCTGTTTTCTGGGATTTATGACTGAAAGGATTAAAAACAAAGAAAACTAAAATAGATCTCCAAAGGATATTAATAGCTCCTTCAAGCTCTGTCGCATTCCAGATCTTATTATTACAGAAAAATATTCCTAAGGTAATAGATACAGCTTCCTCAATTTAAACATTTTTTTTCAAAACGTAAAGCCTATCTCATTATATAAGTATACACTGTCACAAATGCAACCATCTATGCAAATGACAACTGGGTGATCATTTATCCCATTTGCAGATATATTTAAAGTGCAACTAAAAATTTGGGCCATCGTAAACGTATGTGCATGACCACTGTTTTGCAAACATAGGGCTAATGCCTTGGAAACATTGAAATGCCCAAAGGCATCAGTGGGAATTGGGGGCTCTCAGCATTTGGCAGAACTGAGCCCTCCTTACGCGCGGATATAAACACATTTGCTCACACACAGAGAGGCTTTGAATAAAATGAGGGTGGTGGACAGTAATTTCCTATTCATCTGGCCATTCTATGAGATGACATTCCTGACTATGGTTTTAACATTATAAATTAAGATTTGGTGGTTCATTTAAACATAGCTCATTTGTTTTCTAAAGATTCTGATTCTCATCAAGTGAAGAAAACACATTCCTGCAAAGCCAGCAGACCAATCATTATATTAACACTCTCACAAGGTTACTGCAGATAACCTTTAAGGAAGCTTTTCCTATTTATATCGCAGCTGTGAAAACATCCAAGAAGCATATTAATTAATAGTGATAATAAAAAATAAAGCCTTCAGTCATGTGTTCCATTCAATTGCTTACGCCATATATTTTTAAAATGAACAAAATACATCTGCAGTTTGCCGGGGAATTATTTTAAGGTCCTGGTGTCCCTTAGAATCTCTTCTCACGTCTTTAGATGTCTGCCTTTCGCTCGTGCGGACTGAAATGTCTAGACATCCAAATTAAGGAGTGACCAATCACCGACAAACTGATCCCTCTGCGCACAAGGTCAGTGCTACAGAGGCACACACACACACACACACACGCACGCACGCAGCCGGCCCTGTGCAGGAGACCTTTATTTGTGCACAAAAATATTGATGTTGCTAAGTGATACGCAGGCGGTCACCAGCCCTAAGTCTTTGTGTTTGTTTGTTTATTGCTGTGTCTTCTTCCCCAAGTAAACAGTGCAACGGTGATGCAGAGACCCATCTAAAGAACCCATCTAAATTAAAACAGCTATGGGACCTGATTTATTATGTCTGTATGATATCAACCTATTACTTTTTTTTCCCTGATTTTGTTCCGTTAAGTCAGGAGGAAAAAATTTAGGAGGAACTTGAAAACACCCATGTCCTGAACGGTCCCAATCATCCTACTTTCCTTCAGCTAAATAATAAAAACAATTTATTTGCAAAGGTCCCTCTACATCTTCAGGTTGCTGGCACCAGATTTAAGGGAATTTTTTTTGAAGTTAAAATAATGGTCCTGTATTAAATTCATGTGTGTCTGGTCTATTGAAATAAGGAGCAGCCTGAAAACAGTATATCATGACACCACAGAAGTGTGGATATACTTTCCGTATTTAAAAAATCAGTCCTGCTCCATTCTGTTCTAGACTTCAAGTTTCTATTTTTAAAAATCTTTTAAACCCACCCACCCACCCCCCCCAAAACAAACACCTTCACCCCCCTTTTTGAGTCACCTCAAATTTTAAAAACTTTATCTTTGGTGGTAGTAGGATTAGGTTTCTGGAAACAAAAGTGTTCACAACAGGGGTCCTGTTGGGAGTTTTCAGTGAAGGCAGAACATGGAGAAGCTGGTTTCTACAATCACCTCCCTTGTCTAGCCTTCAAGAATCCTAGGGTGCCCCAGAAGTGCTGCAGACCCCCACGTTTGTGAGCCCTCCTGTTCCCATACACACACACACACACACCCCCTAAGGTGAGGTGCCCAGGTAAGATCCCAGGGAGCCCTGCAAACACAGGTCCCCAGAGGTCACCCCACCATCTGCAAGCAGGCTGGGAGGAAATCAACCTGGTCTCCTCCTGGAAGCTTCCAGATTTCCAGAAATTTTTATGGTCAATGTGGCAGACGATTAGATTGCAAATCCTTTTTTCAACAGAAGAGTATTTCATAGAGCTTTGCCATGTTGTAACAGAGACACCACTGGAGTGAGCTCACTCTCCCCATCACCTACATGTTCCACTACTGACAACTGGAACTACTACTTACACAGAACATATTATTAGGAAAATAGCAAGTGCATTTTGACTTTATTGATTTTATTTTAGCAGTGAGATACAAAGATGACTACCAATGGCAACTGGCTGTGGCAAGCACAGCTTGAGGAACATTTCAGAACCATTTACCACCTCCCGAAACAGCAAAAGCCTGCACGGCAATATAAAGTTGAAAATGAGCTGGGTACTAATGTAAAACACTAATTCAGGTAACTTGTTTTCGGTTTTGCTCTAGGTTACTACAAGTCCTGTAATAAATCACAAGACAGGTGTAAACTTCTGGTTTAATTGTCATCAACTTACAAGCTCCTCCCAAACTCTGCCTCCGTCTCTCCCACTGAAACAACAGAGAGTTTACAAAACCAGTCTTGTGTCGAGTGACTACGTTTTTGTTACATAACCATACCCAAAGCAGCGCTGCTCCAAACCATCTTCCATTCAGTCAGCCAAATCAGACACAGCAGCCATGGGTCCAGCAGGAACTGAAGGGACAGGACAGCTCGGTCCCTTCCTCCATCCCTACATCAGTAATTTGCTGGATGAGTCACTGGCCCTCTCTGTCTCAGTTTGTCCATCTGTACGACGTTAATAATAACGATACCTTCCAGGCAAAAAGCACTGCTTTAAATTCCAGAGATCAAAGACCAGAAATGTTCCTGTTCCAGACAAAAGCAATACTTTGCCTAATTCTCAAGCTACTTGCACAGCCAGCGCTGCTACAGACCATTCCTGCAGAAATCACAAAGGAAACATATTAACCCTTATGCACCAAATCAATACTTTCCATTAAAGCATCATTTCTGCAGATGTACTCTGGACAAATACTTTAGTTATGAGGTAGGGCAAGAAGAGGGAAATGAGGATACAAACAGAATATGTTTTCCTCAGAAAAGCTGTATCTTAATTAAAATATTATTTTCCAACATACTTCTATTTGTAGGAAGAATGAGATACTGCAGGCAACGGGCCTTAACAATAATGGCACTACTCTGAAGGACCTGACTTGCCTTCAGCTACAATGTGACCTCTCCAGCAAGCAACACACCCAGTGAAGAGCACAGAGCTTAATCACATGTGAGCTTATTTTACTTCTTCTTCCTCTTTTCTTAAAAAGCATTTTACACCTCACTAAAATCCTAATTGTCCTACTGAAAGTTCACGCTTCTGATTTTGCCTATCTAGAGGAGGAAGCTTATTCACAAATAAACCTTGCAGGATGGAAAAATAACAAGGAAGAAAATATCAAGTTAGACAAGTATGACTAGGAACTCAGATGTAAAGAATTCAAATATTTCAAAAGATGTCTTGATAGGTATATTCCCACCTCATTCCAAGCAAATAAGATTAGCACATCTTACTGAGAATTTTATGCCTCAGATGAAGGTCCTAATTATATTTCACAGTGCTCTGAAGATTCCTGTAATATACACACATCTTTAATGTGGAATTTTATACACTATTTATAGCATATAGGCTCTTTTTGATATTATTACTTTTCTATGAAAGTTCCTTTGAAGTCAGGTAATTACCTTAAGCGAAATATTTAGCCTGTTGTGAGAATTGAACTATGAGATTTGTGTAGAACAAATAAGCCATCATTTAGCCCAGTATAAAGGTTTCCGAGCCACAAGTGGGGATGGAAACATTAATTACGAAGACAAAGCCAAGAATGCAATTTAAAAGTAATTTAAAGTGAGAACTGATAAATCTGTATAGTACTACATATTGCTTCATGCCTGCCCCTAAAAACTATTTGAGCTAAGGACTAAAGAGCATAAAATTATTTCATTACTAGTTACTATCCTTAGTAAAGCCACAGCTTTAGGTTACCACAGACTTGGCCAGAGTCAGGCTGTAACTGTGAAGAGGTCAGAAGGAGTTACTAAAATGGCTAATAACAATCTGCAGTTAACTTCTCTCCAGCCAGAAATGTCACATCATTAAAGACTTGTAAATCTGGTTTCTTCCCATGCGAGAAGAAAGTATGTCTCTTTTTTCTGCAAAGCTATGAATCTTTAGTGGGATTAATGATGTATGGCTACCATATACAAAGTTATCTCTTTTTTATATTGCATTCTGATCTAGGACTGAATCAATACGACCATTTTGTGTCTGACAGTAGCATTTTCAAGAAAAGTCACTTGCAAGTGAGAAGTTACCAGCAGATCCCCTTTTCACCTCCTCAGACACAGTTCCTTGAAAATACCTAAAAGTACAGGATTTTAAAACACCCTGCCATATGGATACGCAGTTTGTCAGGCAAATGTTATTCCTCATATGCAATGCATAATATAACACATGAAACCAAAACTTCAAGATGTAACAGAGCCATACATGCACACGCACATGCACAAACACACGCATAGAAAAAGGCAAGTCAGTCAATGCAGGACCACAAAACCAATTTATTACCATTTTTCATGGATGGAACAAATTCACCTAGTTTACTCCATCCAGACAGGTTTTCCCAACTGCATGCTCCTCAATAATCTGAGAACTGAAACTGCTGTTTCTATTATATTTTTTGCCTAAGCAGAAGTCTAGCTTCTTACTAAGAACACTTAATAAAACCAACACACATTAAAAACAGTCAGCAGGGAGTGTTGCAATTAGATGCTTGCACAGGGCTTCCCTCTGTGCCTACATGCAAATACTTTCAATCTCATGTGGACTTTTAGAAACTTCATGATGTTGCTGCAGTCAGAGAAGCCTCCCTTTTTCTTCATGTAAGAGGTTAAGTCATCAACTGCACATCACCATTATTTCACAGAATAAAAACTATTTGTAAATTGCCAAAAAATCTAAATTTTCCCACCTCCTTCCTCATGTGTGACCTAATTACAGCCTAAGTGAATACATCAATACTGCAGTTTTATCCCATTAAAGGCAGAGGAGAGATTTAAAAAGGCAGATGAGACACGGGTCAATAAGGAGGTAAAAAGCCGGAAGAGCCACACTGAAAATGACTGAAGTATCTACATGGATTATATGAAACATTTTCCTTCTCAGAATCTAGAAATGCTGTCAAATATGTTCTTTTTCTGGAGGGAAGAAAAAATACGTTTGGACTAATAAGGGCAATCACAGGGAAGACAGGCCTACAATTCATCTCCATCGAGTTACATCAGATGCAGAATTCCCTCTGATTGCTGTGGAATTCTCTATATAATAAAGCCATAGTCTACGGGGTCTACAGAGCTCTGTGTGCTCTCAGCGTAACTTCTTCCAACTGACTGAACCATGCTCAGCAGTTTATATGAGGGACTCCTCCATCTTCTAAAACTGGCAGCACATAACTTCTGCAATTCTCTGTCTTCACGTTCTTCCTTCCCAGAGTAACCAGCTGAAGGGACTGCAGCCTCTACATAAGAGAAACCAACCCAGAAGGAGGAAACTTCGGGAAGGAATAAGAGGCAGGTAGGCTCTGAATCACAGGCTCACAGAAGGGCTGAGGTTGGAAGAGACCTCTGGAGGTCATCTCATCCAACCCCCCCTGCTCAAGCAAGGCCACCCAGAGCCGGTTGCTCAGGTTGGTGTCTGGCTTCTTCCAGCCTTGCTGTGGCGAGCGAGAGGCTCTGTTTGAGGTGGGTAACCACGTCTGTCTCGCCTCACCCCAGGGATGCTACAGGACATAGTCTTTTTCTAAATTAATTCCACAGCCTGTCTTTTGTAAAACATTCAGCCTTCCTGCAACGGCGTCCAGGCAGAGCCTGGTGGCACGTGACAGTAGCTTTCCCGACGCCCCAGTCTGGCAAAGGAGGCTTCCATTTTGTGGGAGCTTTGTTCCCGCTGCCGTATCCTCGCCTGCCAGCACAGCAAAATGTCTGTACCAGAAGCGAGTATGCAAACAAACAAAAATTGCAAAAATATTCAGTGTGAAGGAAAGCCACACCCGTCATCTAGGTCTGTCCAAATCTGTCTTTTTGCCATATTTATATCCTAATGTTCCAGGTTTGTGCGTTTATTAATTGCAAATTTGTCTGTGAGAGCCTCTCGCACATTCGTTATGGTCTTTATAAAGATATTCCTTGCAAATGCCTTGAGGTCACACTTAAAACCATGGTGTGAACTATGCCAGACATCGAGTTTGTGCAAGAGCTTCTTCCAGGCCCGTGCGTGATGTCTGTCTCTGCGCCGAGCAATTCCGAAACGAGGTGCGACTACGGCAGGGCCTTTCCCCGCCGCTCAGCAGCCGCCACGGCTCCTCTCGGCACAATTTAATCTGAGCTTAATCTGAGATTTCAAATGATGACTCCTTTGCTGACGCACACGTCTGCCGGCGCGCTGCCTCGCTGGCACATCTCTCGCCGGCCACTTCTCGCGTGGAGCCTTGTTTGCAATTTTCCCTGAATCAAAACATGGCCCATCTCTCCCCGCCGACAGCAGAGCTCTGCGTCTGTTACAGCTCTGCTGCAAAACAAAACTGTGGTAACATGAAAAGAAAGGTAGTTTTAGGCTGTGTGATCTACCCGAAACATCGAAACGGGAAGGAGTTGAAAATAAAAGCAAAATAAGACGTAAATGAAGAGCGTGGTTTGGTTTTGGTTTCATTTTTTTCAGCTCTGATGGCTGTCAGCATGACTAGTGTTTTTGTTTCAGTCTTAAAGCAGACTTTGCCTTAATTTTTAGGAAGAAATTTAAAGTGAAATGGAAAATTAACATTGGTTCAATCAGTACAACCTCTCTGTTATGCAAAATCTGCACTACAGAGTTGGAAAAAGAAGAAAGAAAAATCACATTTCTGGTAGCCACACATCAAGTTGGAGAGAAAAAACACCTTTTGTCAAAAGCTGAGTAAAGGTAAATCTTCCCCTTCTTTTCACTGTCCTTATGGTTTCCACCACTTTGTCTGCCCGAGCTGATATTTCAGCTCCCTTCCCAGGAGCATTCTGCACAGCGGTTCCTGCACGGCTTGGATGCGTCCCTGCCTGTCCATGGCAGGGGAGGAAACAGTTAGAGTTGAGCAGCAAAGCGACAAGAGAGGCAGCAGCCTCCGGCAGCCACGGGAACAACAATTTCTAGAGACTAGAGGCTGAAATTTCAGAGGGAAATAATCCCAACTGCCATAGCCAGGTCAGAGAGGGGGGGCCCCAATGGCACTGGCTTGAGTTTTAAGGCAAAATGGTACTGTAGACGTGCATGGACCTGACTTCACCATCCTCTGAAGGGCCATAATAATGACAGCCACATACCTGCAAGAGGTAATAAAGCAAAGCAGGAATTCTGCCTGCACAAAATGTAAACATCAAAACAGATGGCGCAGTTATGTTAATCGGTTAATGTTTGCAGAGTGCTTTGAAGATGCAAAGCACTGTAAAGGTACTAAATACTTACAGTCTTGTCCAGACATCATCAAGCTCATTTTTAGATTGCAACCTTTTGGGGCCAAACAGTGCCTCTCTGTATATGTTTGCACTGTGCCTTCTATAACAGGCTGCAATCTCAGGATGGATTTGTAAGGGAGGAATAACAGGAGCGGCTCCTGAAGGTGAGAAGCACAAGCCAACAGCTCCTGCTAAAGCAGCACCAAGTAGCACAGCAGAGAATCAGGTAAATATCATCATGGAATCAGATGGAAGTCAAAATGTCGTCCCAGATGATTCTGTGAGTCTACGTACTATACCAGAATCAAAACAAACACACCTTCAAATACAAAGACTATTTTTTGGGATGTTCTGCCAGAGAAACAGGTAAAGAGTGAGGCTGTCACAACAGATAACCCTTAAAAAAACAGTTTGCCGTATGCAGTGAAAACTGCATCAACAAGCCAGAATGAGAAAAAATAGACTATGTACGTAGAGTTAACAGAGCTGAGAAGTGCAGGGCAATCATCGTCGCACAGAGTCCAAGGATGGAATGTAACAAAACAAATTATGAACAATGAGATCACAGATTTTGTTGAGGTTTGGGAAAAAATCCATCTAAACCATTTCAAAACTCGCACTTTTTATTTGCTCTAAGGAATGTGGCATGCAAATAAAAGTAGACTCTAGAGACTTATTCTGCAATAAGTGAGCCTTCTGTGTCAAGACTGCCTCACAACCTAAACCAAACCTTACCATTCTGATGTTAAGAAACCACAGATTTCAGAAACCTTTTCCATTTGAGTTTCCCAGTCAGCTCAGACTGTACATGGGGAGAGAAGTCTGGTGTTACACAGAAGGTGTAGACAGCTGAAACACGTAATCCTTATTCATAGCCTAAAAATAGACTCAAACTGACCACCCAGTGCATAACCAGTGCTCCCAAGGATGGAATTGGAGTTACAGATTTCAGCTCAGCCACCAGCTCCTGACTAGGAACAGCGTGTGTGGAGGCCTGAGGGTGAAGCAGTTTCCCATCCCTCTGAAACGGCTCCTTCAACCCACTCCAAGACAGCATCCTCCAGACCCACAGGGAATGGCATCCCCTTCCCTTCACCTTGAAGAGCAGCTCAGCTTTGGTCAGAGGTTTGCAGTTGGGATAGGAAAGACCAAGGGAAGAAAGGGATGTTTGTGTTTAGAAAATTGAACCCTTTCACCCTAAAAATAACACACTGGTTTTTATTCAGATCAGAAATGTACATTCTGAAATGGAAGGGAAAAGATGTTTTTATTCCTTTTTGTACTTTTGGAGCATCCCCCAAAACCTGCCTTGCTACTCTGCTGGGGGAGCCTGCAAAGGGTCTGCTACTACCCCAGTGTTCCCATAGAGAGCTGTATGGCACAGGTCTTATGCTGTAGATTTGCTTGAATACTAATGAGAGGTAAGGCTACTTTCTTGCTTTTGAGGTTTTGTTTTACTTGTTTTCCAGCCTCTTCACTTCAACCGTTAAACATTAATTTCTAAGCAGAAGAAAAGCCTTAATATCATTACAGCTCTTATTTCTCAATTTGTTCTCAAATCATTTCTGTCACTGTCCTGAAATGAAAACTTTAATTGGAAAAGGATTAAAATAATTTTTAAGAAGTACTCCTTTGTACTGACAAAGCACCTTAAAGAGCAATGCCAACACCATATTTTCTTTGTTTCCAGGGAAAGTGTTGCCTCTCCCTCTCTGTTCCAAAAAGCATATATATGTAATAAGCCCAGTTTTCAGTCTCATCTTAACTGCGTTACCCTTTCCTTACCCGTAATTTTGCATATGCTCATGTAATTATGGCCTGAAATTTGCAGATACAATTACTTGCTGACACACTTTGTTATTTGAATGATAAAGTATTTGATTGTATCCAATGAAAACAAGATTAAGATGTGAAAGCAAACATGTTTTAGCAAACCTAATGTACTAACTTAAGCTTCTGTTGTTTTATGGAAACATGATCCTTTAAGAGCATGTCTACACCCCGTAGTGAAGTATCGTCTAGAGACCTTGCATTAAAAGCAGGATAGCCATATTGCTGATTACCATATTTGCACTCGCCTGGTAAGTACAGCTACATAGAAACAATCACCTGGGTTTTGGGGTTGGTTTGGGGTTTTTTTTTTCTTTAAATAGGAAAGTTTGCTTCCATAAAAATCATCAAGTTAACAATGGCGTATTAATGGAGCCACAAAATAACTAACAAAAAGGGTGCTGCTAAATTAAGCTAATTTAGAATTCATATTGCATCTTGATGTAAGTTCATTACAATTACTAAAACTTGCTGATTTCTCTCCCAAAAAGAAAATTTCCTAAAAGTGTTAAATTGGAACTCATGACAGGAGCGTCTGTCAAGATAGTGAATAACCGTTTAGCAAAACTAAGAGGGTTTTGACTGAGTTTAGTTGGGTTTGTCAATGACTTTTGAAACTACATTTTTTTTCTCATTAGTTTAAAGCTAGCAAACCTCTTATTAACAAAATTCCAGAGGAAATCCTTAAAATGGCCCATTGGGCCTATCTGGGGGCTGACCCTCTCTGATTGCAGTCTTGTAGAGTTCTCACGGCAGCTGGATTTCCTAGCGCTCACCATAATTGCAAACTGGGAACCAGAAAATCCAGATGGACTTCAACTGTATTTCAAGAACAGTTATGACACAAGACTTTCTCGATACAGAGGGCAGACGTGAAGCTGGGGGTGTCACACTAGCAACTCATTTTGGTTAGCATCTTTCAAGAAAGCAAACAAAGTAGGGGTAAGCAGCCTACTAATTACATTTAAAGATACTATGCAGAAAATCTAAAGACAGTAAAAAAGTTACTGGTGTACTTAGAGGCATTATCAATAAGATCAGGAAAGAAAAAAAAAGCTTTGTGTTATTAATATTTTCGTCTGTGTTTGAATATACTGTCATCGATGTCAAAAAAAAAGATTCAGAGCCTGGAGTCACTCATTTCAGGTGCTGAAGCTGGCACTGAACAAACACACAGAGAAATATTTAACAAATGAATATTATATGGAATCAATCAACATAACATGAGCTGCCACTTCAAACTATTCAGAAATTACGGCAGTGCTTATATTATGAGAGCTTAAAGATTCCTACATCTTTTCTCTTTAATTTTATCTAGCTTCAAAGCCTTCAGGGATCATGTTTTTAAGATTTTCTTTGCAACTGAGAGAGCTGGAAATTAACCTTTTATACGGTGAGACCAAAACCCTTAAGTATTTCTATAATCAGTAGCCTTGGAAGGCAGATTTTAAAGAAAATGCAAATCAATGCATGACTATAGAGAAAAACTGCAAGAGTTGGTAACTATAATCCAGCAAGACAAGGCACCATAAATTGGATATTAACTTCAGGAAGAATCAGACAGCGAAATTCCAGTGAAGTCTTGAGCAGTGTCAGCTTCAAGTTCCAATGCAGGATATCTGCACCATGCTGGCCAAACCATAGATAGAGCATGGAGCAAGCACGTACTTAGAGGACAGGTTCCCACTGCGAGCAGCTCAGTATTTACTGCTGCATTTGACACAAGTGTTTATATATGAGAGTCAACCTTATTTTTTTGTGTTTCAAAACCCCTAGGTGCCCTTATTCAATTAGCCACACTAATAAATACTCTGGCAGCCCAGAAGGAAGCCTTCAGGTCATCAGACCTATTTACAGGACACATCCTTCCAGCACACACTCCGTTGCTACCAGAGAGAAGCACAACACTTTTCTGCACAGGCTGCCAAATGTTGCTCCTAAAACCAACCTGAACTTGCATTTGTATTCCAGACAGTTGTTCCCATTGGAGCTACGCGGGATCAAAAGCTGTTTACTCCTTTGGCTTAGTAGGTTCTACACCAACGAGGTTTTAGGAAAATGTGCCAAAACTGCCAATCAGGGCTTTCATGTTGTTGTTAGAGCCTAAGGAGGGATGACACAGTGTGTTTACAGCTCACACAGCTCTGAACTCTCCACATCTCTGGGCAGGAGAAAGACAGCATGATCGCAGTCCCCTCATTATGGCTTGCATTTTTGAAATGTTCAAATCTTTGCAGCCTTTCTCTAGTATTCAATAGATTTCGACTGTAAACCACTCCAGGGTGTAGGCAAAAATAGCGTAGGAAAATATTAATCCTCTCCTTATATGGTGAGAATCAAAATGAGAAAATACAGGCTGCATTCAATGTGATAAATGTCTAAGAAACTCCTCTTTCAGTGGATTCCCTGACTCTACCTTCTGCATTCACAGGAGACAAATTATTTTGGCATATAGAGATAAGAATTTGTGTCAGCTCAAGTTAATTTTGCACCAATTATCAGAAAATGTTGGTTTGACCTTTAAAAAAAATATGGTATTTTCAGACTTTCATCCACCCTTAAAACTTAATTCCAAGCGCTGTACAATAGTGCTTGCAGGTTAGACACATATTTTTATTTTGCAGACGAGGAAACATGATAAAATTGTTAAATGACTTTCCCAAGTCACTGTTAGACCTGGAGAAATTTTCAGAAGGCTTGATCCTGTATCCTGCATTGTCCATTAATTAACATTTCTGTCAGAGTACACGAGTATAAGCTATTACCACTATAAATGTTTGCGTTGTATCTACTAAATGCTTACATGAGTTGAATAAATTACATTAAACTAATCTCTCTTACTGGGTTACTTTCCTGTTGGGTCAGCATTGCAGTCTAGGTCACCACACAGCTGTAGGAGAACTGTCACAAGGAAGTGGGCAAGAACACGTGGCCGGAGGTAGAGCACGACCAAGTGCAGACAGAGATAAAATTAGACACAGAAAGCAGACGGTGATCTAACAAAGTCCTCTGTTGTAGCCACAGGGTGCTGTAGGGTTTTTTTTATTCATGCATATAAAAACATAGAAATACAGGACTGAAGAATTCAGAGATTAACTAGTCTGACCTCCTTCTCTAAGGTAGGATCAAGCGCATGCAGATTGCCTGTGACTGATGATTATCTAAGCTGTTCTCACCTATAGTGAGGACACTGCATTGAGTAACCCTCAGGTAGCTACTGGCAATGTTTCACCATCTCACCAATGGAAAAATCTTACAGTCTTTGCGCCTGAATCACCTCTGTGGCACAGTAGATTGATTTCTTTGCTTCCTCTGGATCAAACCATTGATCACTGTCACTTAAATACTGACATTTTGCTTATCAAAGACTTATGTCCCTTATGGTGGTCTTTTTTGTAGACCAAGCAAGCCTATTCTTTCAGGCTTTCCTCTGTGGTTGCCTATTCGAAATCTCTTAACATTCAGAAATTTCTTTACTTGAGTTTTGCCTCGAACCAGAGTATCCCACTGCTGAAGATCAGTACCAAACATAGCAGAAAAATTACTTCTATTGTCCTACTGTTATTTTATTCTTGCATGCAAAGGAAAACTAAAATATCATTGAAGACACTGAGTGAATTACAACAATATACTTTTATGTGGAGAATAAAATTAAATATGATGCAAGGAAAGTCCCTACCCTAGAGAGCTAGCTCATCTTTTGAAACACCATAATTACACACACGTTCTCACACACATTATAATCTGGCAAGCTGCCTGTATGACCTACAAGTTCTGCGTGTTGTTATGTACTTTTATATATTCAACAATCTTTGTTTTTCAGAAATGCTGTGCGCTGTGACCTTGGTACTACAGTCACCAGACCAAGTAAGAGACGTCCTGGATGTGATGACAGTTGCATCTATCAATACCTGCAATGTTCTTTCAGATAGACATGACATACCCACAGGAAAGAGTTGCTGGTAAACAACTCTTTCTAGTTGGGACACCAAGTCTATGCTGGGCATATAACCAGTCACCTGAAGGTGCTTGTTGCCTCTCTGGCCACTTCAGAGGAGAGAAACCAAAGAGCAGAGAGAGCAAGGCTCCCAGTGAACAGGAAGGTGTTGATAAAGTACCAAAGGATCACTGCTGCAGTGAGGGAACAAAAGCAGGCATTCAGGAGCAGGTCCTTCTATTTTTAAAGGGCTTCCAATATTGCATACTGCCTACGGTCAGGGGGACTCACATACAATTCTTTTTTTGCCAAGTTCATCTTTATTTCTTTCAAAGATGAATGTGAAAAGAATTGACTGAGAAATTAAAGCTGCCAGAAAAAATGGGAATCTGGGGAAGCACCTGCTGAAACTACTGGGTACATGGATTGATCAGTGTTGGCTCCAATGCTCTTGGCTTATTTTCCAAATTATTTTTCTGCCATATAAATTCCCTGAAAGAGTGGAAAACACCTGTTTTTGCACAGTTCAGGAAAGGCTAGCTGGAAGGCACTGGCTGAAAGTCACCAACATTGACTCAAATGTGAAACCAAGGTCTTCAGTCCCTTTGGCCAAGCTGGAGAAACCACAAAGGAAATAGAGAAATCAGTTCAAACAAGACTACTTTTATATTTTAAGAACCTGTAGATCCATTCATATTGATTGTCTGAATATTGCAAACTATGTGTTTTTTCCTGACATACTACAGCTACCACCACATGTTGGGCTTCTCTTAAATCGCCTCTTGTAACTCATCGTAACACAAGCAATCTATAATGGTTTTGCAAATCATGGCAATAGATTTCTTTAATTTCAACCAGCAGCTGTTGAAGTAGACCAATAAATAACCACAGCACAACTCCCACTGAGCTCCAAAAAAACCGCTGTAAATACATTTAACAACCTGCAGCATAAACACATCTTCTGCTTTCAAACAGCACTGAATACCTTTCAGAAACTGTTTTTGTTAGGAGTGTATTTGAAGAGAAGAAAGGCTTTAAAGGACACAACTGAAATGCCTTTTTCCAAGGGATGTATCCACACTCCCCTACTGCATTGCATCTCCCAGATGAATCAGCGATCCACAAATACCAGCAGCTAACCATCTTTCTGAAAATGAATGCAGTAATCAGTCTGATTAATTTAGCATTTACTTATTTTAACATGAAAACTTTAACTTAGGGAATACATGACAACTGATGGAAGTCACAGAAGCGTGTAACTGCACCTTGGTTAGCTTATGGCATTTTCCAGAATACGTTCCCACCATTAGTGCTTAAACTAACTCGGATTTTCTGAGTAGCAGGCATGTATTATTTGACAAATTGCTGGCTATGGCACTGAGTTAAGGTTTAAAGGGTCCCACTCACCTGGATTCAAACCACAGCTAGCCACCACTACTGTATGTGCCACCATCCTTCAAAATGCATCGTCGAATTTATCCAGCCTAACAATATCTGCCAGGTTTTTTTCCTGTAGCGTTGTTTTTCCACACAGGTATCTTCAATGATGGCTCAACAGTTCGAACCAGTCGTACTGCCAAAACCTCAGTGGTGGCAGAAGGACGCAGAGAGCCAGAAGGCTCTTGCACTGACTTCACCAACGAAGCCACTGTCTTAGTGAGTTACACTCTCAGAAGGCAGCAACCTCTAAAACTTCCCTTGAGCTTAGCTAAGAAATGCCACTATAGTAGCATATATAACATACTGGGGCAGCTTCCAACTTAAAAACTAAACAAATAAAAAAGAGATAGAAAAATCAACCTGAAATATTTTAAAAAAAAGTTCTTGAATGAAACAATTTAAAAATTATGTTTCTTTACATCATCAGGATAACCTGACGCTTCCTCAAATTTACCATTCATCAGAGTTGCCCTGAATTTGTATAAAATGAAACCAAATATATGGTTGCCCCATCTTTACTAAAAGTGACAGTCTTCATTAGCCATGTAACCCAGTGTTCAGAAAAGTCCTTAAGGGAACATCTCCAGGAGAGATTTGATGCAACCCAAGAGGCTGGCAAGCCCCACTGCCTCCTTACCCCTGAGACCCGCCTACCATAGTTCGTAGTTATATTAAACCAAAGCCAGGCCTTTACTGTTGCTGATGCTGAGGGTGTCACATTCATCCCAAATGTTGACTGCACCTTAAATTACATTTCTAAAAACATAGAATATATATAGGAAGCGCTGGTTTACATCTGCCTAAGATTTCGACTTCAGCTCCATCTGGGGTAAGCAGGAATCACTAGCACTAGCAGAAGGTACTAGCACTGCATTTCAGACAGGACCACCCCATCAAGGATAGGCAAGAAATGACTAACAAAGGAAACATCAGCTTATGTGGTGTGCTGTGTCACTGGGAAAATCATAGTTTTGGCTGTGTACAAATATACTTTTCAGTTTAAGTGTACAGCTCTTGGGTATGGCACAGGATTTAGGGGAGGGTTAAAGTCAGGGTGGTTGGATCAGGGAGGGAGGTTCTGGCATTAATGCTCAAGTAGTTTGCGAGAAAGTCACTTCACTTTCTACCTCTGTTTGGCTCCCTAGCTCCATTCCTCCCTTTCTGTTCATTTTTTTTTAATTTCAAGACTTCGAGGCAAAGAATGAAGGTCTGCACAGATTGTCTGGCCATGTTATGACTTCTTATCTGTTCCACATCACCTCATTTCACAGTTTCTCCTATTGCACAGCACTTGAGTTTCTAGAGAGTTTCTTCTATTTCTAAATGTGGTGCTACATTTTCATTATCAACAATAAATCACTATGAAACCCAGAAAGAAATAAGAATTTGAAATGTTATTCCTTTAAACAGAAGTAAATGACTCAGGGTGGAGGAAAAGATGCTCAGAGAAAGCTTACATGAACTCCTTCCAAAATAGAGTACTTACCTAGAGTATGGAAAACTACCTCTGCCGGATTTGAAGAAAATACTTGACCTTGGGCTTCCCCGAGCTTTATCTGTCAGGCTACAGAAGCAGTCTCTGCTGACACTTCTAAGTACCTGCTCAAAGTGGAAACTCCACCATGCAAGCACGAGACAGGCCCTTCAGGGTGGGCAGCAGCTCTGGTGGGGGATGCAGGAGATAACTTGATGAGGCAATAACCCAGTTCATCTCTAGTTCCACCTCAGTCTAGGAAAAAAAAATCTGATAGGCACTGCACCGCAACTCTTGTGTCTTCCTCAGTTTTCCTAGGAGTCTTCTGTAGGCTCAATGCTCTTGATTCAAACCCAAGCCTCTTAAAGGACATTATAATGAACTACAGCCTGTAGTACTGTCCAACCTTGAACACAGTCTGAAAATGCCATGCCAATGGCTGTGCAGTCATTGTTATTACATTGTAACTAAGAAAAGGATACCTGGAAAGAAAGGATTTTGTTATCATTTGATAGAGGGGATGAGAAAGTGCCTTAGGAGAGAGCAGCATGATTTAAGATGGCATTAGCTGGGTTACAACCACTATTATCAAAGCAAGTGAGTGGAAACACAACCAAGCTCAGGTGCAACAAAAAAGAAATATGCTTTGCTACTGCCAGAAACCTTTCAAGCAAATTCTTTGTAGACTGGCAAGGAAGTCCTTTGGTTCTGCTTCAGTCAAAGGACTCCATGCTGGAAAACAGTCCCAATAAATGCTCCTAAAGCAGTGACAGAAACCCCCCCAAAAAAGTGACATTATAACATAGTTTTTTGACTTTATTAGCTTAGACATTCAGCTTTTGGAAAAGATGTACAAATAACTATCCACAATGACATTACCTCAGCTACATATTTGTTAGAGAAGCTGAGCAGCAGAGTCTGGGAAAAGTGCAAACTATTTCTCAAAGTAACCTCTTGTCCGTCTGGCACATTTCAGGGGACAGAACGTCTGGGTCACATAGGAAAGAAGCTGGAGTCCCTGTGAACCTTGACAGAGCCATGTTGCAAGCTGCGTAAACTGCTTCAAATGAGGCAGCTAGGGGAGGGGGGAAAAAGGTGCCACTGTAAATGTCTCACAAAAGCACTTAAAATACTGTAAACCTTCTAACATAAGAGGCTCAGCGTTGCCAACCCTTGCAATTTTATTGCAAGTCTCATGATGCTCTATTTAATGTCATAGCTTTTGAAAACAACTGATTACCTTGGAATTAGCTTCCATTAAAGGCGGCCTCCAGCAGAGGTTACACAGAAAAGCCTGAAAAACCAAACTAGTCTGCAAAGCCTCAAGAAAATAACCCGTTTATTAAAGGCTCGTGATCTTTAAGCTAATCATGATTTCAGCAGACTGGCTCACAACTTTGTTTAATAGTTAGTGTTAGCCATATCAGAGACATGAAAAAAACCCTGTCTCAAAACTAAGCCTAAATGAATTCCTCAACAGCACGAGAAAATTGGCAGCAAGAACGGAAACCTACCTCTGCATTGCCTTGCCTTTGAAAGTCTCTCAACGAAACAAAACCAACAAAATCTCATACGTCTTTAAATCAAAGGGTAATAATCAAAACCAGCAGAACTCCAGAAGCATGTTGGGCTTATGCAGCCATTCCTGGAAGGAAAGGTAATAAAAAGTGGAAGAGAATCTCTGGCTTGTTATTCCAGCACGATAGCTGGAACTTGGCAGTCAGCTGCAAAATAGGTGCAGCAACTTCAGAAACAGGAGATGTGGGAGCGGGTGGAAAACAGATGGATGGTTTGCCTACTATGCCAGGGAAGGCTATTTTTTGCAGCTTCTGCTTCCATCCACACGAATCATAATATACATCCTGTGGATTGTTGACTGTGAGGGAAGTGGGGCGAGAGGATGGGGCCACGGCCACAGCAGTGGGAGAGAACCATCAACACTCATCAAAGGAGCTCGTATGGGAAAAAAAACAACAATCTTCAAGTAGGCCAGATCAAGATAACAGAGATGTAACACCATGAATAAACTATCACTTCCACCTTTGCTACATTTATCTCTTCCTTCATCATTATTTCTCCACTCCCCCCCACCACTCCTTCAGATTTCCATTTCCAAGTAAGACAGAAGATTAAGACGTGTGCTTTAATTTAAAAGGGGAGGCGCAGAGGAAGACATGAAGAGATTAAATCCATCAGACTTATTTCTCACTTGAAGGTTTTGTTTTTACAGGGAGGAGGCTGGTCTGATTTGAGTAAACAGTGTTTTGTCAGGGTATCATTGCCACGAGCAGCAGAGCACCTCCAGCCAAGAGAGCAGCTGAGCCTGGTGGGGAGAGCCACGCCAGAGATGGGAGCAAAGAACAGGGCAGGGAAGTTCTTCCCATCCAGCCCATTTGGCAAATCACCACGGAAGAATGGAATCAGCATTTTTTCCTGCAGGAAGGAGGCTTGTTTATCCCTATTAGACACAGATAAGTGTATTCTTTTCACAGTCCCCTTCTCTCCAAAGCAGCTACCATGCCAAATGCTGTTAACAATAAAAAGCATACTTTTTCTATCTAAGATGGAAATTAAAAATAGTTACAATCTTACAAAGAATTCCTGGAGACTCCCAACCAATGCCTGTTAAGTCTATCCCTGCTAAACTTGCCGCATGGAAGTAATTTAGATGTGGAAAGCCAGCCAGGCAACTCACAGGAGACTTGTAGTCCATATTTTTCTAGATTTTGGTCGAAGTCTTGTTTCCCATTTGTTTTTAATATACCCAGGATTCCTCCCAGACCTGCTAAACTCTGTGCTGCTTTTGTCCAGTCAGTTTAAAATCTGTTCCACAGACACTAGAACCAAACAAACAGGAAAGAAGCTTTGGGGAATGGAGCACAGCTGCCATTACAACTGCATCAAGCTTTCAGAAATACAGTTTCACTGGCCGAGCACACCTCTAGACAATGACCACAAAGCAGAAGGTTAGCAAGCCCAGTTTTCCTCATCAAAGTGACTATGCGTTTAAATGGTTTGAGGAAATCAGGGATGTTTTCCTTAAAATGAGGCTGTGGCCACATACGGATGTCAGCCCCGCACCCAACAGCAGGGCCTGACTTTGGTAGGGAGAAGAGAGCAGGAAGGAGCAGTAGCTTTGCCCAGGCTGCAGAGATGTGGATGTCGCTCAAGCGCAGGCTTTTAAAAGATGGTTTTGCTTCACCAGCAACTGATTGAGTCAGTCGTTATCAAGGACAGAGCATTTTCAACCATGGAGACACCAGATAATTCTGTAGCCATTTGGAAGAACTGGGATGGTGCCACACATAAGCTCTGAAGTCAGGCTGACATGTTACTTGCACGGTGTACACTTATGCAATAACACCATATAGACTGATAAATCACTGCATGGATGTATTTATATGTGCCTGCTAAAATATATACTACCACGGTGAAGCCTTGCACATAAATGTAAATATTTAACAGCAAAATAGGGTTAAGTCTCATGTATCAAAATATTTTTCACTCAAGTACTTTATTTAAAACTTACTTGTAACATGCCAAATAAATATTACTCTTTGTTTTACAGAATGTGCGGTTTGTTGATTAATATTTGTTTACTAAAAGACTGTATGTACTATTTGAAGCTGACAGTTACCAACATCTCTATATACACAGTAGTCCTCAGAGGAATGTACTACTCTCTTAATATTTCCTGAAGAGCCACAGCTCTGACCTGTGCTACCCGAGTGAAGACGAGGTAAAGGCAGGAAAGAACACAGTCAGTCACACAGGGTACATACAGACGTGTCATGCCCTACCAAGAACAGATAAGGCAGAAAACAATTTTCAGGTAAGTAGCTCAATAGTACAGATAAAAGTACACAAACGCGTATGTTGCACAAAACTTTTCAAAGACCATGTGTAGCTAGATATGAAATCAAATTAATGGCTAACACGATATTGTGTAAGCATAATTATCAAGATGCTGGGATGTCTAAGTTAATTTAAGGAATATTAACAGGTTCATAAATCTTGTTAGATAGATTTATCAGATCGGAATATTTTGAAAACTTCACCAAACAAGCTCTGACTTAGAAAGAGGAAGATTAGACTCTGCTGTTGCATATCTACAAAAACAAAACAGAAAGGTCAAAGCAGTGTGCCTGACATAAATTGCACTTGGAAATTTCATTCCGAATTGGCACGCACTCTAGTCACACCACCATCTGAAATTACCTTCATCCAGGAAGCAAAAGATAAAATGTTCCATACTATTCAACAGAATATCAAAAAGCAAAATTGTATCTCAAGTGCAAAGCCCTCCAAAATGCTCAGTAAAACATATTCCATCTATGAAAGTTAGGCTCAAGTCAAAGGAATATTTAAGGACTATTCTGCTTCCATGCCCTCCCCAGGAGCCAGCCCACACTTCCCAGGCACGGATCATGTCCTAATTCAGCACACGGCTTCAGCTCCTGTAACACATCTGCAACTCCTTTTAGACTGAGATACACAGACAAAATTAATCATGCCATAACTTAAGAGATAACTGTATCATTAATTCTTCAACATAATTGTAACTGTAGTTGATATAAGATTCATTTTTTTCAGTAAAGCATCAAAGGAATTTTAGCATATCCCCAGACAATGATTCAACCATCTACAAAGAGACCTTATGTCACAGACAGTTCAGGTTGACATCCGTGCGTACTATCCTAGGACCTCTCTGATGCAACAGATGTTATTCCATTCTATGTTATGCTGTCAACAAAAATGTTTCAAGGCTTACTGTTTACAACATTTTAAACCAAAAATAACTGAGTACGTCATAGTTGCTACAGAATCATGGAAGTGAAAAGGAACATCTACACCAATGCTTTTCTTCTATAACAAAGCTGAGTGTGCCTTCTCCTGCACTGATTAATTTGAAACAGCAGGAAGTCCATAACGTCTTAGGTGAAACTTCTGCAGTCTGGGTATGTGGCTTTTCCTTGATTTAACTCTTTCAATCTCTTTTACTTCCAACCATGTACTTCTGTTCTTCTAAGATATTCAATAGGTCA
Source organism: Scolopax mira (assembly GCA_004320125.1). Taxonomy (NCBI): domain Eukaryota; kingdom Metazoa; phylum Chordata; class Aves; order Charadriiformes; family Scolopacidae; genus Scolopax; species Scolopax mira. The sequence goes on along the minus strand of BJBW01014250.1, from coordinate 12,302 downwards.
TTAATAACTAGAAAAAACCCTCTGTGAAATAGCTTGAGTTGGCTGTTCTGCATGGTTTTATAGAGTCCTCCAATTGGAAACCTGGCCACATCATTTAACAGACCAACATCCCTAGCTGAAAGGTGGAACTCTCTTCCAGGTTCTGCTAATTCCACCCACCCTTCCTCAGATTCAAACCAGTTGAATTTGTGCCTTTCTGTATGTTGTAAGGATTAGTATGTTTTCCCTATTTTAGGCATAAAAAGTACCATATAAGCATGTGTCTTTATTCTAGGCGCACAGAGCCATGCCATTGCAGGCCTCTGCAGTCTTTATGACTCCTGACACTAAGAAGTTTACAACTTGATCAAATCTAAACCTCGGCTTACCAGGCCTTGAGAAATAGTGTTGACTACTTTCACAAATGGAAACACTTTTCCCTGCAATATGCAGAGGACGATAGAATTGGCTGTTAAAGGCTGCTGAGGGTAAAAATTTCACAAAGTGTATGATGACATCTGTACAGATCAGAAGGCTGTCCAGAGTTACAACAGTTAAAGATTCAGCAAGAATATTAAGCATCTGATTTCTGGGCTTAAGCCAATCATGATGAGAAATCAAGCTGAAGCTTAATATGTAGCACTTAATTATTTTTTTTTTTCCCACTTAAATATTCCTCCAAAACTGGAATGGTTCACTTATGGACAATTAGGGAGCACTTTCCCTCTCATCCAGCAGTTAGGTTGGGCCAAGGACATTCCAGAAAGAGCGTTCATCTGTATAAGACCAACACAGGACAAGTCCCAGCCACATTGAACAAAAGCATGACAAATGGTTATCACCTCTCCAGCAATGGGACAAGCTTACAGCAGAAGCTCAACACCCTGTGGCCGTGGCACCCACCAAACAGGGTTGCAACTAAACACATGGTGGGAAGGTGGAACCAGAAGTCAGCACTGAGCAGAAATACCATGCCTTCAAGGTACCAGAGCTCAAGGAGTTCAGACCATTAACACCTTCTGCATGCAGTCAGCCAAATGGCCGCCAGGACATATGAGGTAGCTCCACGCTGATGACAAGTGATCACGCTGCTGAAATAATCTGGGAAGGTGTTCAGCTATTCCTATATAGGAGTCTGTGAGCTAAAAGAACTTTTTCAAGCCAGAAGTGGCTCTGCAGGGGCAGAAAGCTCTGGCATTCCTGATACTTCTTAATTTGCCATACAGGTAGTACCTGAGACACCTGTCTCAGGGTGCAGAACTCCACCATTCCTTACTGATAACCTATTCACACTGGCTCATTGTGTACCCCCTCCTCCTGCATCCCATCCTAATGTACACCGGAATCTCCATCTTTTGTGTTCCTTTAAATGCTTATGAAAGAGTTGTACAAGCAACGCACTAAATGATTTATATGACCACCAGGGACAGAGAGGGATTTACAAGGAAAAAAGTATCATGGAGCTAGACAGATGGCTGTACTGCAGGGGTTATGGCTAAAGAAAAGGCTGTGCAGGCTAATCAGAAAAGGGAGGTCCCAACTTTACAACAGTCTGCCAAGCAAAGGCTTGGGACTGCTCGACTAGAGTAAGATTTACTTAAGAGGCTATCCAGTTAATTTTAAGGCTGGGTCACCAGGCAAGCATGTAGGCAAAGGATTGGAGGGGTTGCTCATTAGATAGGGTTTAACAGCTCCAGTGTGCAAAGTCTGATGAATAAACCTTGTTGCAGAGAGGCCTGCTAGCAAAGGCTCCCTTCTTCACCTGCATGAGCCCAGCAGTCTGCAGGAAGGCACAGGCAGATGAATATTAAAAGAGAGCAAGAGTGCAAGGAAACCATTGAGTGGTATAAGTCAGGATAATACCCTAACTTCATCATTGCCAAGTTTCTGTAGACACAACAGCAAGGGAGACTTCTAAGAAGGACACTCTGAGTGCCCAGAGGATGTTTACACGAGCTTTCAAAAAAGAGCACAGGTGTTGAAAGCAAAAAGCTAAAGAAAGTTTACTCATGTCACTCTTTTCTTCTAATTTTTCTCCACCCCTTCCTCTATAACAAAATCTCTAGCCCATAAATTGCTTGCCTTTGCTTTCAAGACCTATTCATTGCCTACCTATCATATCTCATTTCTCACTGAAATATCAGCTCCTGCCTCTGATCAACCAGTGGTGCCAACATTCATCACCAACTTCAGTGACAAGCTGGGACAACAATCTTTGCAGGAGCATTTGCTATGGATATGAGCAAGACTGCATTCGTCAGGGCAAAAGAAAAGTACACAGCAGTAGTTGAAACATGAAACTGAATTTTAGCTAGATGAGAAGGTGGATGGAAACAGAGTATGTTTCGAAAATATTGTAATTTGTCTGAGACTTTTCTCAGACTCTTCTTGCAGCTGTGTGTAATTCCACATACTCTATCCCAAAACCAAAACAAGGTTGTGTTCTGAAGCTCTCATGACTTTCTGCAGCATTTCCTTGCTATTGGCTTTATGTGAAAAAATTCCATTTTCTCCAGGAAAGCTCAGCTACCCAATTAATTATAATGAAAGGCAGCAAAACAAACATATAGACAAAACAGAGAATTCAAAAGCTTAATAGGAGCTCCTATTAAAAGGACGCTACTTATTATAAATAAAGGACTATTTTGATTTAATTTCTACATTCCTTCACTTTTATTCACACCCATACTATGTATCAACTTGACCATGTTGTTGTAAGTGCAGTAGCTGCATGAGCTACAGACACACTGCATGGAAACAGAAAACAGAAGACATTAGTACTCGTGAATTTGTGAGGAACTGAGAAATCATGATGCTATGATCGTGCACCCCAATATGTCCTACTCCATGGATCACAGACTCACAGAGTGGCTGAGGTTGGAAGGGACCACCCCCCCTCATCAAGCAGAGGCACTCAGGTCCAGTTGCCCAGCACCATGTCCAGATGTTTCAGACACCCATAGAGCATTTTATGTTAAAAAAGAGAGACGCCAAGCACACTGCCATGGCACTCTGCCAGGACTAAGTATTAACCTATCATCTTACCAAAAACTTCTAACAAATACTAAGCAGAGTTAGTGTAAGGAACAAGAAAATTATCCTCAGCTCAGCATAAACCACACCAGGCCAACAAAAGCACTTCACTTGCGGATGAGAAATTGTTTGCTGAAGCTCTTCATACAGTCACCAGTTTACATGGGGTTTTTTGCCCCCCAAATCACACACATCTGATTATGATAATTACTCTAATCTGCCAGCATATCTGCCAGAATGGACCTGACAGAGCAGCTATTATCGATGAAGCGCAAAGCCTTTTATAAGATGAAACCCAGCGAAGCTATCAAGTCCTTCAGGGCTGGCAAGATGCCAGGTGATGATGGGTTGCCATCTTAAGTTCTGTGAAACCCATCAAGACTAGGTGGGTCCAATCTAACAGGCAGCATTTCAGGAAATGGAGAAAAACAAGTTTTTGCCAAGCCCTTTCATGAAGCTCTCGGTTCTTTGAGAGAGACTTCCAGAAAGGCAATGAGATGCCACGGATAATGGATACACTGCAGAATTTAGGCAGACCAATCACTGCAAGAACAGTCATCTAATTTTGTAGCCCAGTTTGAATTTAAGGGCTATCTCAAAGCATAGGAGAGCTTTAAAACTGTATTAGCTACAAGAAAGTAAATGCAAATGTAAAATCATGTCTTGCTTGGCCGAGGGAGTGTAGAACCCATTGTACGCCATGGAAGAGTTGCTGGTTACCAAAAGGGCTTTTGACTGGGTGGAGTGAAAAACTTTTCAAAACTCCTGAAGGATACACACGGTTATTTAACCACATGACTGCTTTTCTTCCTGCTTAAGCACATTTGTGCTGCAAAAAAACAACATAAAAATCAAATTCTTTTTGTGAATTGGCTCTATTTCTTTACCATTATAAGCACTTGAAGATATTGCTCACTCTACTATTTCAATTTGAAATTTCTCCTGAGAACAAATGGGAAGAAATATACCAAAAAGGCATTAATATGAGCAATCAAGTCTATAAGAATTATCCGAAGCTGAAAGAATGCTGCAATCCCTCCAACATTCTGCTATTGATATTTAAAGGTCAGTTTGCTGAATCTGAAGATCTTCAAATTAACCAAGTATTTAATGTCACTGCTCTGCATTCCTGGGTTAACCAAATCTGAATGATAATTTAAACCGAGCAAAATAAAGCATGACCTGAATTAGGTAATGGACGATGAGGTACAATTAACATTGCTATTCAAAATAATGGGTCAGATTCTCTTTGCTACAGAATTTCTGCTTGGTTCAGCAGGAAGGAGGGTCAGAAAAACAATTACAGCTCCTCCTTACTTATTTGTCCAGCCCTGAAATACAGACAAGCCTCAAGTCTGCTTTAACATGCAGCAGAAGGAAAAACTCCTCCAAACATACTCTGTCAGCTAAAGAGAGATGGAATACTTAAACCACAGCTTCTCCCTGTCTCCACCACACTGCCTGAAGATACTTGTCCTAAGATATGGTGAGAATGGCGTAATAAAGAGTCTTAGAAGAAAACCTCAAGATGCATCTGAGCAGAGCCCCATGTAGGTAGATGTGAGGACAGGAAAAATAAACACTTGAACAAAATCTAATGCATTACATAGACAAAAATTATGTTAACAGAAATAACTGCATTTTGTGGTGCTGCAACTATGTTGCAGTGCAATTTGGGTAGTTACAGAGTAGCACTGCAACCTAAAAATTGAAACAAATATAGCCAGATTAATTAGGAAATAAAAATTCAAGTTGTTTAAATTCAATATAAAGCAAGTAGCTGCCTGAGAAAATATTAAAAACTGTACTAAAACATGAAACTGCAACTTTTGTATCTTTTTCCTTTTTTTCTTCTTCCAAAACCAGATAGCAATAACCTTATAGAAAAGCAAGACACATTAGGATATAAGCATGTACAACATCAGACAAAATTAATCTCTGGCTGCTAAATCAAAGGGTACTCAATGGCACATGGACAGGTAACTCAGACCTGTGCTCCCTTCCTCCTTAAGAGGTCTTCATATACTATTATTAATAGTTTTACTTGCTAAGCAACCAAAACCCAAGAAGATGTGTCTTTAATAAAACTTTAGACAGACTGCCTAGCTTCTCAGTGATGGAATAAGTGTATTGGGCACTTCTATCTTCTACACACAACTAGTTTAAATGGGAAAAAAGATCACACACAAAGCTATTTCACACTTCTTTTGGGAGTCTCTATTTGTACAGCATAAAACCTACAGGATAAGATCTTGGAAAAATCAAAAGACGACTGCGCAACCTAGATTTGAATAAGGTTTAGACTTTCAAAGCAAAGCATTTTGTAAATTATTGTAATGACATATACACACACAAACTTCCTTTCCCCAACTATTTAGCTTTCATAATGCATTTCTAATATAGCACCATTCTCCAAACAAAAGACGTTTGACTTAACAGTTAAGGTGGAGAGAACATAACCACAGTTTAAGAGGAAAAAAGCCCAAAAAAGAGTCTAAGGCATTGTAAATAGCAGCACCTTTAGAAAGCTCAGAAATTTAGAGACCAATTTAGACATGAAATCCGTATGTTTAAAGGCTGTGGAAATGCCTTTAATGCCAATTAACAAACAGAAACACCTTAATTCTGTTCTGTATGCCATTTATCCCACCTCCTTCTCCCCACAAAAACCCCCACAAAAACATAACAAAAAAAACCATATGGAGGGTGGAGGGGGGGAAGCTACTTTATTCATCCTAAATTCACATAATTCTTTATAGAAAAGAGTATGTCGAGAAGGAAACCACCCGTGAAAACTACATCATGATAACCATAAACACATGGTAAAAGTGGCCAATAATCTGTGTGATGCTATTCCCCTCTCCTCTCTTTTTTAAAGCTGAGGTTGAAGATCATATATAATTAAGAGACAGTAAGGTGTTAACCAGGTGAATACTTTGGTATCTACTCTTCTGGATGACAGAAAAGAAATTGTGCTAATTATCTGCATTCATTCTCAGTACAGAGCTTTCCCTGACCAAAGGTAACACCTCAGAATTAAAGATGCAGGCATAAGATGCCGTAATTGCCACTCCCTCACACTTTCCTTAGCGTATCCATTTTTAGCATGAATGGTCTGTATGATGCTGGAAAGCTACAAAGTTTAAAATAAAATAAAATTAAAACTATTATGTAGAATAACTAGGTAAAACTGCACTTCAGTTACCTTCCTAGACAGAGAAGGAAACCAAAAATAGGAAGTTAATGTTCCCAGGAACTTTTTGTATGTCCCAACTTAATACCAAACAACTTTAACAAACATTTCATTTGCTTACTCGCATCCAAACAAAGCTGCATGCAGTAAGCTACATGGGCAGGCTGGTGAAGCTCAGAAGACAGCTCGACGTATCACTTCCACTTGGCAATAACCAAGAACTCCCTGGGTATTCCTGGGAAAAGAGTGCCCTGGAAGGGAACTCAGCGCTGAACTGCTACTCAGCTTCCACAGCTAATTTATACCTGAAAGGTCACAAATAATAGCTACCAAAGTGCTCATGATGTGTTTTACTGCATTTCTCTTTTTGCAAACTTGTTTCTAATATTATAATAAAGAATTAAACCCCTTGATTTGCTAGCAGAAACGTGCACCTTTAAGGCTTTGGGTACATCAAGCCGCCATTGCCAATCAGATCTGATACCTACATGTGTCACTTCTGAAGTAGTTGATCACCCTGAACAGGCATCAAACACTTTTCTGGTAGAGAGATACTGACAATGACATTAGATACCAACCACCAACCATCCACATCTGCCTCACCATGGCTGCTTACAGGAAACGTCTGGACTCACAGGTAACCAGAAAGGCACTGGAACTACCCCCGCAGTGACTTGGGAGGTGTTATGAGCTGTTGGCTCCTTTGAAAGTTCTGCAACTGGGACCATTCCTGACGATTACTAGGAACCAGCCTTGACCAACTGACTCCTGCAAGAGGAATTAACAAGCTGTTGAGGGGTCACAGAGGAAGAAGGAAATCTTGCCCAACACAAAATCCTGCACTTAGTGTGGATCTTGCTTAAAGCCTGATGTTTGCACTAGTCTCTCCCTCCATGCCTCACACCTTCATTATCATTACAGGCTAGACATTGCTGCACGAAGTTACTGACCCTGGTTTTGGTTTTGATGATGCTTCTGTCTTTGCCTTGTGTCCCCTCCAACACGTGTATCTGCCAAAGTCTGAATGCCAGCAGAAGACCTAACCACTAAATCTGACCCACCCAGACACCAAGCACCTTGTCCCCAGCAGAAGTGCCATGAGGTTATGCTCTTACTAGTTCTGTTAAGTCTGCTCTAAATAACACATCGGGTCTGGGACTTCCAGAACAGTCCTTGAAACCCATTTGGAAAAGATGAGTTACCAATAACAGAACTGCACACCTGCACATCCAGACAGAAGTGTCTTATAGACACTTGGATCTACTTCGTAAATAAGTTTCTCTTTTTGTGTGAAAAAGCTGGATAATTTAAATCTTAATGGATAGATATGCAAGTATGGAACAGAGTAACTGTCGGGCTCAGTAGAGTCTGAGCCATTCATCTGTACCCACATACATAATATTGATGTACATGAGCCTCATTGGCCAGTGATTCCAAAATTTCATTTTAATGGCTGTTCTTACTACCATCTTGTCAGCAATTAATTAACAAAAAAATAAAAAATCATGAACAGCCAGGCACATGTGAATAAACATTTCAACCAAGAAAATCTCAGGAGAAATATTTAGACTTATCTATTGTTTATGGACTCAATCTTATCATCTCTCTCCTGTTTTACTAATCTACAGTGTGCACAGTGTCCACACCTCTGGACATGTGGTAGCACGATTCTTAGGGTAATTTGAAGGGAGGTGAGTTGTTCCTCAGCCTCTCTAAAGTCCCACTACATCCCACTCTATCTCACAACAACTTGAAAACTAGACATTGTTAGAACAGCGAAATCTGGCAACAAAATCCCTCTCTAGAGCATTCTATTCCCTTTCCTTCTGAGAAGGGAAATGTTTCCAGTTAGTCAACAACTAAAGCACCTGGAATTGTTTTCACCATTCACGATGTCTCTAACCCTCCTGGATTGTTTCTGGTGCTGAGATGCTTTTGACCTGGCATGTAGTTGTGACAGAGGTTACATGTCCCAGTTTGTCCTAAACCATGACATTACATCATAATAAGAGAAGTGATGCATCATCTAGATTCCATGGGTGACTGCAGACTAGTATGTGTGATATTGTCCCCAAGTGACATAATTTTTGTGCAGTACTGCATTGATGAGCAAATAAAATAGAAAAGGCATGGAATATAAAGGTCTGCTATCAAACATAACTTCTATCCTTTCCTGGAACTTCAGCAATAAGGATAATACACCATTTTACTGCTTTAGTAATCAAATTTTATTACACTTTTGGTAGCATGAAGGTTTTCTCCCTAACACTTTGGCACTTGGTGATTTGTAAGGTGTCTTTATTAGCTTTGAACAAAAAAAAAAAAGGTGCAAATTTTAATACCTGTTACAATCACTCCTCTCTGCTCCCTCTCCCTGTCTCTGAGACATTCAGAGCCTAAAATACATGTAACAAACTGAAGAAAAGTGTTTGCAAGACATGGGTGCTCTGAACAGCCACACACTTATAATATCATGTACAAACACTTGGGGCTACAGTCCCAATATTTTGGCCTCCCATTAATTGCACCTGTTTTCTGTTTTCAGAAGCAGAATATCTGTCTTTTCTCTGCCCCCTCCAGTCTGATGCTTCTTTCAATTGCACTTGCAGAACGAATCCTTTCATATTTTCTGCCAGGAGACTTTTTTCAGTTCCAAAGAGCATCAGAGGAGTCTTAAGATCCAGCGTTCAAGCCTGAAATTACTGAAACTCAGTCAACGTGAACCCAACCACACATCCAACCACGCATTTTTAATTTCATATGCATGATCACGCACCATTGTCTTTGTATAAAGAGAAGCGCAGACATTTTGAGATGCAGCCCTTCAATTAAGTAGATGTGATAAGCCAAAAGTTGGGTTGGGAAGTAGCATGCCAATGCAATGTGGCATTTCACCTTTCCTTCTACGCGTTTGTTCCCTATTAATGCACTAAAGCTTTATGTAACTGGATTTCAAAATTACATAACACATATGAACGCATAATAGTGTTCATAGCTGAATCAAATAAGTGCATGCATTAATAATGGTCTAATAATAATTTTCTAATGGTTTTGGAGTTAAAAGCTCTGGAGTCCAACTTTAATGATGATTACCTGCAGAACACAGGAAAAAACGCACAACCTCTTTATGTCTCACTCCATCTGCCACTAAAAAAAAAAGGGGGCGATATGATGTCAACTCTACTTTGACAGTGTTATCATGGTAGTTAAATTACTATTTGCAAATTATATTAAGAGCTTCAAGATAAGATGTTTCAATTATACTTTTTAAACAGTCACATTCAACACACCATCATTTGCCTGTATATCTGCTCTGTTACTTATGCAAAGAACAATGACTTGCACAAGGTGGCCTAAGATCCAAAAAATCTCAGAAGGCTGGAAGTGACTCTTGTTTACACAGATACACGAAGTCACAGGTGTGTATGGTCATTGAAATACATGCACATACCTGTGTCTATTCACATGTGCTTTTTACAACGTTCCTAGTTTGACACAAGCACTCTTACCTATTCTCAAACACTGCCAATCCAGAAAAAAAATACTCCAGGAAGCAGTTCCATCTTTCACTGATGCTAAACTGTATGACCCTGGTCTTTGGGGAACTCATTAAATCTTCTTGTAAGCAAACAGTGCTTTATTTGAGGAAGGACAACAATGGAGGGCATTCCACACAGCTGTGTGTACATGGAGACAGATACACATTGCAAGTAGACTGAGAAATATGAATGCTTTTAAGATTCTGCAAATTATTAATTTTCATATATCAAAAAGTGACATGAAAAGTATGTTCTTCTTACTTATCTCACACTCAACATCCACCTCAATATTAATTCAATTTAAACTATTTTTAAGCATCTCTCAAGGTATACTCCACAGCATCTTGCAAGATAATAAAAAAATAAAACCCAAATAAAGTAATGAATCACCAGACTTGAAACAACTCAGTGAAAAAAATACAATCACATTTTGGGCCACCCTTTATTAGAGGAAAATTCTCTAAGGCTGATGCCTCTTCTTTTATGCTGCATTCTTACTACTACTTTTGAAAAATATTCCTCACCTTTGATCAGAACCAAGACTAACACATTTTAGTAATTAAACTGAGCTTTTAGAATTTTCTAATATGGCAACTAAGAACAAAAATAGGTCTTAAAAGAATATATAAATACTTACATGCACTATCACCACTGCCTTAATGGCAAGTAAAAGCTAATACGTTTAGCACATACTTTTTGTTCCCTCATTACAGTATCTACATTCATTGGATATTGCAAAACCACTTCAGTAAAACCCCGTACTCAGTACTGTAACATAATTTATCTAGTCATCCCTTCCCCCAATTTTTTAAAGCATAATTAAAAACCCCTACTAAGACAACCTTAACCTATTGTCCTTCAATATCTGAGTTACTTAAAAATCCAATCTTTGCTTTTTACTACTGTATACAGAAATAGGAACAAAAAGAAAAATTTACAATAAATCTTGTGAACTGAAAATCAGTCCATCAGAACTACATCTGAAATGCCTTAGTGGGGAAAAAGGATCCTTGGACTCTGGCATCACCTACACCCCAAAACCAAAGTGGCCAGAATACAGTCATTTGTGGCTAAATTCCCAATTCAAATCCATCTTTAATCAGTAATAACTGAAATTAATAGCCATCTTGAAGGTTTTCTGGCTTACGTTAAAGGAATCTGAGGTCCCAGCCTAGCTCCTGTAGAAAAGGTGACCACAACATGGCTGTGACAACTGATTCAACTTGGCAAGTTCCTTTCCTGGCTGAGTCACAAAGACAAGAAGTAACTGGATATGAAAAGGGAAGGACCTTAGAGCTTTTACAGGCAGCAGCAACTCTGCCTTGCTGAAAAGCTTTGATGAAATGCGCAGGCAAGCCTACACGGCTATTACACAAACTACTTTGCTTTTGGAGAGCAACAACTCTGAAGATACCAACACGGCAGTATTCATCCCTAAGTGCTCTTCATAAGAAATGTTAAAATCGCACATGGGACTGTGACCAGCAGAACTAAAGACATCTGATTTCCCAGAGCTTCCTGGTCAGATTGTTGATGTTCAGTAAGATGCAAGCACTAAAAAAAGTTCTTCCAGTAGCTGAAGCACCCATACCGTCCCTTTCCCACACAGACTCTGGTGCTGAGTAGGCATTGGGCTCTTCCTGTAGCTTTTCATTCAATGGGCTCATTAATAAGATCTTTCTCTTTCACCTGCTTCTCACTTTTGAAGAAATTGTGACATCTCCAAGACCTGTCCCTCTTTTGGGGGACAAGAATTTTGTGGAGAGGTTGGCAGGCCAACAGGCAAATGCACGTCTACATGCACATGCACGTGTGCACACACACACGCACAAACACACGATGTTCACAGTCACTGAAGCCTTAATTCTTTAGGAATTTTAAACAGGGAAGAAATGTTTTGCAATGTTTTTAGTACACGGTAACTCTCATTTAGTTCTAAACATCTGAAACACTAGTGGAGGAAAATATCCAGAGCATAGCAGCATTTGGTGAACACTGCGCTCTGCTAAGAAAGTAGTTTGAACTTTGTTGAGAAATAAAATTATACAGAGTTCCTGGCTCAGTGTAGGTACATGCCCAGTAGCCCTGTGTACCCCAAGAGAGCAGCTGAGCATCCCTCCCTGCAGCTGGAAGAGCTTTCTGACACTTGCTCCCTGACTGTAGCACTGCTGAGCACAGAGCACACCATGGGGAATGCTGCACCCTCCCACCCCAAACACCAGCACCCCAGCAGCTGTGAATCAGCTGAAAATGCAGTACGTTGAGGAGCCTGGCTCTTTCCCTGCAGCCTCTCTAGAGATCTGGATGCCACTGGCAGAGCGTGGTAACCCTCCTCAGACCTGAGCTCTGCCTATTCCACTTCGGTCTGCAAAACACGTGACAATATTTAAACTCACGCTATTCAACAATACTCAAAAAACCTCTTCTCTTACAGAAGACACATAGGAAACATTTCAGTTTTGTGTTCTAATGCAATGGGCAAGAGACTGTTTATTTGGAGCTGCAGTTTTATCATTTCTCGCTGCCATCCAGCGAGACCTGGACAGGCTGGAGAGCTG